>CABFOW010000017.1:153971-202143 GCA_902141385.1 Timema californicum
TCGTTTGATGTGGACTTTTTTTTTTTAATTTGAAAATTGAAAAATTACTCTAATGATTTTGTTCAAAAAGGGTATTAGTATTTTACATTATAAATAGTTATATATTTTTTTTAGTAAAAAAAAAATCATTCTATGGTAGTTTACTGATGATGGACATTTGTATAAGTTAAATATTTTGAAAATAACTTCAGTAATTTTGTTCAAAATTGGTATGGAGAGATTATTTCACATGATAAATAATAACGTATATTTATTTTTCTAAAATAAATTAATTTGAAAGTTGTTTACATATATATGTATTTATACAGTATAAATTATAAAAAATTTGAATTTTTTTGCAATTTTTGATCTAGACGATTAATTCAAAATAAATATATGGAAATAGTTTTTCATTGTATATATAAACAGTGTAAGCGTCGGGATGCTTTATCCAATAATTCAGGCGAATTTTTCTTTACTTTTATACTATTGATATCCTGACACCTTAGAACACAAGACTATATATTCAATACACTCAAAAAAAATAAGTATAGAAAGTTGTAAAGCCAAAGATAGCTACAAACTGTTTATAAGTGGTGTATTTTGCCCAAAAACGTTCATATAATAGAGGGTGAGCGTGTGATGTGGCGGCAACGTGGCGTTTGTATGGCATTTGGCGTGAGGCGAGCGCAGGTAAATGAACGGGAAAGCGCCCACTGGAGAGACGCGGACGTGGTGTGGAGAGGGACTCGTGGCGTAGCGTCATCCACCTGCCACTAGACTACGACATGATTAAATTTGTGTGGCGGCCGCATTGCGACCGCCCAAATCCATCACTTCAGTAGTATACATCTTCTGAAGACTCTAGTTTGACGACTGGAATCCTCATGTCCGTAGGCACGTGACGTGTGGTTTGTTGATGGCAAAAACGCCACATCATTTGGTTTTGTTCCATATATTCACCACTTGAAAATCACACCTCATGTGTGCCACACCTAGGCCACACTATCTCAGAGGTTACCCTGCCTAATAAGAGTATGCACTCCAAGCGTGTATACTGAACATATATATTTCTTAGCCATACCTGTGTGTTTATGTATTAATCTAGCTGCATATATATATATAAATATATATACACTTCTATTTATTCCTTGGGCAAATTTTTTTGTTACATTTACATATATTACAAAATTGACGTTCAAAACCACCTGACTAATTCGGAAGGATAACCTCAAAACTAAAAACATAGAAATTGAGAAATTAGTATAAGCTTACTAGCTAAGAAGCTCTTAAGGTGTGTTCACCTACGGCATATTTTCTTTAACTTTTTCTTATGCTGAGATCGTAACACCTTATTCCACGTGATCACCAAAGGTTGGTAGATTCAAAACCAATAAACATAAAAAGATGAAATTTCTAATTTCTACTTCGTGAAAGATGTGCACCCTGGATGGATTTTTTTAAAATCATGAATTATATGATTTCATAGACTGTTTGATTATTGGTAAAGGTTGTTTCAAAACAAAAAAAAAAACGAAGAAAGTATGAACTTTAATTATATACCTAAGAAAATATTGCAAATGTGGATCTAGCTATTGTATATTAAAACAAACACATCCATTGAAAGCTTAACTAATAAAGTATTGAGACCACTGATTCGGGTAGCTTAAAATCCACGACAAATTGAAACAGGAAACTTTAGGATAGCCTTAGTTTGTGCTTTTACACATAATGGCACGAAGTCTTAAACTACGTAATCACCAGATGGGTATCTCCTAATCAAAATAGGAAACTTGCTATAATTACTAAGGGATACTGGTATAGGTGAACCTGTGTGCTTTATTATTACTTGTGTATCTACTGCAAGCCTGACGCCGTTGACTGCATGACTACCAGTGTTGATAGATTTTTTCTTAAATATTGAAAAGTTAATATTCTGCAACTGGGGGCTCAAGATGAGTTAACCCCCAGTTGGTGATGTAGACATTTATTTGATATTGTTCACTATGAATATGTGCTTTTGAATATAGTTTGTTTTGTTTCTATACGATGGCTTGTTTTATAAAGAGATTTCTTACTAAGGTACAATTTTAATCCATATCTACAAATATATTTAAAGAGTCTGGTAACTTCACCCGGGAAATGCTGGGGACTCGCAGATAATATTAAAAACCAAACAAACTTCACCTTTTTAAAAATGTATAAATATAAAGGCCAACATTAGTTTTGAATTAAAAGGCTATCTCTCAAATAACTGAGACTTTTGGAAGTTGTCTAAAAATCCCACGTGTTTTAAGAAGTGGTTTATTATTTAAAGTGAATGTGAGGAATGCCAGGCCTCCACCGTGGTTCGGATTCCACGTTAAACTGTAGGTCCTTCATTTTATCTCGCAATCAGCCTACCATTACACATTAGCGTAAGTGCGTATAACCCGAACGGGTAGTAAGACGCGGTGCTAATAATAATATTATTTAAAAATATGGTTTTCACCAAGATGAATGTAATAGGCTACATTTAGGACTTTTATTTAATTTTAAATATATTCATGAAAAGTTAAAACTATATAATTTTCAAGGACACAAAGTGTTTGAGATCTTATATAAAAGTAAATGGTTAAAAACATTGATTTAGGCTTCCTAAAACAAATGAAATCCAACTTAACTGTCACAATAGATCATTAAAATATGATCACCGATTCTTTTGGTGGTTTTGCAATTTTAAAACTACTTATCCCATAAGATATACAGACGCATTTTAGATTCAGAACATTCTACCCCTGACATGAGTTAGTATTATTTCAAATTTTTGTTAGAAAACTATTTGCACGCTCTTGATTAACAAACTCTCGTTAAAAATAATCATTGTTGGCAACCTTCTTAATTGATCACACATATGTATCTGACGATTTCCTCACGTCCATAACAGATTTTGCTTTAAAATATGAGTGAAAAATGACCCCAGTTACGGAACGACTCCTGGATATCTCAGTGGTAAGAGTACTGGCGTAGTAATACAAAGGTCACGTGTGTGATGCTCGTGTCTGGGCGTCATTTTTCAATATAAAATTATTTTTAGATAGTTTTAGAAGTTAAAGGTGTAGTTATCAAATATAGCTTTTATATATTAATTCACCTTTTTTAAAAAAGATTTTCATTGTTATAAAAACCAATCTACCGTGTGTATTGAAGATTAATTTTTTTCTAATAAATCATTAAAACTTCAAAATAATGCTATAGTGTGTGTTATTCATGAATGGAAAGGTTCCAAAAATTACATATTTTACAACTTTTTTTAGTCGATAAAAAAAGATTGTCTCCCGAAAATATAAAATAATTAAAAACTCACTTGTACGTACCATATATATTATACCAATTACCTACATCAACAATTGGTGTGTGCGTGGTCAACTTTTTCAATTTGAGCCGCGCTCGAATTGAATATATGAAATATTCTCGAAGCTAAATCGAAGTTTGAAAAAATAATTTTATTTGTTTTATGCTTAGAATGTATTATATTGTGGTTATAATATATAATAATATCGCGTGTCAGGGCTACATACCTCGTAGCCCAGTTTGTGGAAAGCTTAGCCAGTATTAATGTACCGTTACCGAGGGTACGCCCGAATGTACTAACCTACAACCGTATAATGGAGGGTCTTTCAATTCCCGATGAAATTAGATGAGGTTGATAGTGATTGTGAGTATGAGGGGTAGAACCGAAAAAACACATCCTAGCTTAAGACCAAATAGCTCAACCCTGGTAACCGTTGGGGTAATTCCCCTTTCGGGAAAAATGCCCAGAGTACTAGCTGGGAATCGAACCCAGAACTCCCAAGCTCATAGCCAAGTGAACCTACCACTACATCACGGGGCCGGTTAGTGTGGCTATTTATTTATATTACTTAATGCACGAATATTACTAGTAAAATGTTTTATTGCACAATAGTTTGTAATATTTTGTGTTAATCTGATAAATCAAGCTATTATCACAACATGCAAATCAATCACTCAAGGTTTCGTTCATATAAATATTAATTTGTAATGTACAAATTAGCTCAGAAATGAACATAAATTGAGTATTTTAGCTTTCAATGTTTTTATTGGTGAAGCGAAGTCACCGCTGATGTTTGTTTCGAAGCCAGGTCGAATATTTGAAGCTTCGCACACCCTTATCAACCCTCTATCCCCCTTTCCGTGATAGAATGATCTAAAATATAGGGCGTGACTTTAAACATACAGGAGCACCAATGTCGGGAAGATCGGAGAACGAGGGAGTACTGATGGGGTATTTCCCTAAATTTTCTTCCGCTCTCCCTCTAGAAGCAAATACAGGTACCTTACCTCCAAAATTTAACCTTCCTCATCCCTAACATTGTAGCGTAGTTATTACTTATTCGTGCAACCCAAACAGGCAATAAGACGTGATACCGTAAAAAACCCACTACCTTTCCCCCTACTTACTTACAGTTAGTTGTAAATGTATTTCCCACGCGTCAGAGCTACTTCTGCAACCCAAGAGGTAGCAAGCGAGCGCTTTGCAAAGCTGCCGCAGTGAGAGGTTGCTCCAGAAAGTCGCTCTCCTCCTTGCAAGAACAATGGAACCAGCTCAAGGAACACGCGGATAGAAGGTGACCGAGGAACAGGTTTGGCTCCCCGCCCGCGTCTCAAAATCTTTCTCGGGTGGTGGTGGGAAATCGTCTTTCAGGGGGAGAAGGATTATGGGTTCCTTTAAACCCCCTAAGACCCCCATACTCTATTTCTTGGGAGCTTACACCTTTTTTCACAATCATCTTGAAAGGATAGCTAAGTTAGGGTTCAAATTTGTCCTTGAAATGGTGAAATGGACCAGCTGGGGATGTAATATATTTTTATTATTATTGATAACATTTCTGAAACAGTATGGCTGTAACAAGTAGTGATCTTCATGCTAGGTAGATATAGATCTTCATGTAAGCTTGATATAAGTCTCCACCATAGTTTGACACATACATACATTCTATTATTATTATTAGCACCGCGTCTTACTACCCGTTCGGGCTATACACACTTACGCTAATGAGTAATGGTAGGGTGATTGTGAGATGAAATGGAGGACCTACAGTTTAACGTGGAAACTGAACCACGGTGGAGGCCTGGCATTCCTCACATTCACAAGATGTCTTGTCAGAGGTGAAGGAAGGGTTTGGTAATCAGATAAATCTTTTCCGGGACCGAGGATTGAACCCCGGCCGCCAGCATAGAAGTCTGACACCTTACCCTTAGACCACCAGGTCACCCATATATTCTAACCTTTGAAACAAACCTCCTTTTTAGCTTGATATATTCATCTACATAGGCTTCTATTCTAGTTAGACGTAAACCTCGATTTCATCTTAGCATAGGCCTTCACTCTAGCTTTCAATAATCCTATATCCTAGTTGTAGGTGAGCTAGCTGGAGGTCTAGGGGTAAGGTGTTGGACTTCTGTGCTGTGGGTGCGGAGTTCAATCCTCGGTTCCGGTGGCACAGATTTATATAATTACCAAACCCTTCTATCCTCGGTTCCGGTGGCACAGATTTATATAATTACCAAACCCTTCTATCACCTCTGAAAATAAGTGTATTAATCACAACTTGTGAATGTGGGGAATGAAAGCCCTCCACTATGGTTCGGATTCCACGTTAAACTGTAGGTCCTCCATTTCATCTCACAATCACCCTACCATTGCACATTAGCGTAAGTGCGTAATAATGCTAACATGTAGTAAGACGTGGTGCTAATAATAATAATAATAATAATAATAATAATAATAATAATAATAATATATGCAAGATAGACATATACTTCTATCATAAATAACTATAAGCCTCCTTTCTAGCTTGGCATAGGCCTCTATTATAGTTAGACTTAACCCTTCATTCCTGTTTTACATAGACTTCCATGCTAGCTAAACATAGACCTCTAATTTAAATTTGCCCTGAGCATTGATGATATTCCCCTAGGCTTGTGGCTGACAACGTAATAGGGTGTGTCAGCTATCAGACTATCTATTTACTTCTTGTGTCTGTGATAGAATAAAGCCGGCACAGATAAGCCAGGTAATAAGACTTTATAATCTGAATTTAAAAATACACGATATTGATTTTTTTTTGTAATATATAATTAGTTTGGCTTGTTTCCTGTAATAGAAATTACGAGGAATTGACAACAGATTTGACAAATTATATTCTATTTTAAATGTTAAGGGTTCAGAATATCGGCAAAAATAGTATTTTTAAATGAAAATCTGATTTGCCTAAGGAATTTTCAGATTTTAATGAAAACTCAGATTTGTACATTAGTGTAAATCTGTAAACAAAATATTTATTTCTGGTTACAAATATTACCAACTCGACTCTTACTTTAGTGGCATGGTGTAGTCAATAGAAAAACCACGGCAATTATTTGTATATTCATCAAACAAACCGATACTATTAGGTTTAAAAATATATAAATATTGCATTGTTGATTTTAATCCTTTCTCTTCTTTGTATTTAAATACTTGCTCCTGCTCCTATGTACAGATTGATAAGCCCTTTTCAGATAGTTGAATTATTATTATTATTATTATTATTATTATTATTATTAGCACCGCGTCTTACTACCCGTTCGGGTTATACGCACTTACGCTAATGTGTAATGGTAGGGTGATTGTGAGATGAAATGGAGGACCTACAGTTTAACGTGGAATCCGAACCACGGTGGAGACCTGGCATTCATCACATTCAGATAGTTGAAATTACGAGAAAGTTACTAGACGTATTTTGACAAAAGACTACTAATTTTTAAGGATAGGGGTTGAGGATGTTACCAAGAATATTAGTTTCCAGCGAAAGCCCTTTTCTCCCTTAGAATTTTCATCTTTTCATTCTTTTTTCATCACCATGGAAACCCTGATTTATGCATGATTTTTTAACTATATATAAAACTTTCTCCTGGGTTAAAAATATTAGCTTATTATGTAAGTAAAATGTTTATTTCGGGTAAAAATAATAACTCAACTTACTTAAGTTGCACAGTACAACAAATAAAAAAATATTCCAAACATATATATACACTAAACAAACTAGAAAATGATTTTTTTTTGCATTAGTACTTTATCTTCTTATATATTTTTGAATATTTATTTATTATCACATAATAACCGTTATAATAATAGCTGGTCTATCATATTTTCTACCTACATTTTTTAATTGAAGGCATTAATTTCCTAGACTGGGGAAACATTTATTGTTTTGGGAATGTTGTTATAGTTAATTCGCCTTTAAATCAACAAAATTGATTATTATTCGCAAGTTAAAATAGCCAATTTGGTGATTATTTTCTTACGTTATGTTTCACGCATGAATATAAATGAAAAATTATATAATTTTGTTTGGATTTGATTTGGTATACATTAATATACTTTTAAGAATTGATAAAATGATTTAGAAATATGTTTAGATAGCCCTTATTGTTTAAGTATCGGTTCTGGGGTAATTTTTTCCAAATAGTTTAACAATACAAATTAGTTCATGTATGTTTCTTAACTACCAAATGAATTTGAGCGTATAATATTTCATAACATATTTTTTCCCACACTCTCTCTCCCACATACTTAATTTCTCTCGCACATGATCTTTCACAGACTCTCACACACTCAAGTTCTTTCTCACACTCTCTTTCTCTCAATATTTATCACACACACACTCACACACTCTCTCTCTCACTCTTATTATCACATACTTTCTTTTTCATATACTCTCTTTCTCGCACACTTTCTTTTTCAACACTCTACTTATCACATATGTTATTTGTCATACCCTCTATTTCTCACACACTTTCCACCTTACACACTCTCTTTTTATTTTCACATACACTCTTTTTCACACACGTTCTCAAATAAACTCTCTCACGAATACTCTATCACATACACACACACCTCATTTCACACTGTACCAAAGCTAGCTCCCCTTCATAACAATCAGACATATTTGCTAATGTCCTCTAACCCTTTACTGTCAAAATCATTTTCCTGGAAAAATGAGATGCTTTATTTTGTTTATATTGGAAAACTAGAACCCCCCGCATTATTATTTTCAACACACATATTGAAGAATCATCATAGACTCTACCATAAAATATGAGTGACTATTGATATTTTTATGAGGATTAAATTTAATTTTCAAAATAAAATATAGCCTATGTTACTCGCTGATAATGTAGATTTATAATGGTGAAATAATTTTTTAAATCAGTTCAGTAGTTTTTGAGTTTATCCATTACAAACAAAAAAACAAAAAATCAAATCTTTCCTCTTTATAATATTAGTGTAGCCAAAACTAGATACAAATTTTTAATAAAAAATGTTGAACCAATTTTGACATATTTTTTTTCGATTTTCACTCGTAAGTACACTATCATTAACTTTAGGGTTAGGTAGCTAATTCCAAAACCCCTGTGAAAACCTTAGATACATAATTTTAGCTTGATCAGTAAAATAGTTTCAGCTCTAGGCTAAGATATAGACAGACAGATAATCAGGCAAACAAAATCGCTAAAACAACACTTTATTTTTCAGGGGATAGTTAAACTTTGCTATCTAACAAAATATGTAATATGATTTTTTTGGTGATCACAATACTTGATATTTACAAGGGGTTGCAAGAAAGTAAAATGTTTACAAAATCCCTAGTATAGTTACTATAAATCTATTAATTATGCACCGTGTCTCACTACCTCTCCGGGCTATTCACATTTAACTACACTATTGGGTAAAGGATAAGGGACATTATTTTGGTGTAATTTTACGTGCATTTGCGTGGAGTGCAGGTAGGGTGATAAAACCATTTAGGAAAACCCACCCTCAATACATCCGGCTGGAATATGAACCTTGGCACCCCCATCACCGATATACTATACTAGATCAAATGAGTTTTACGTTCAGTTCATGTGCCCATTAATGCGGGTGACGTTTCTATTTAAAGGATGATTTTAATGCCTGATATTAAATAATAATAGTAGTATAACTATGTCAATGATAGACATGAACCGGTTATTGTGTCCCGTTAGTTTGAGCTTCTAGCTCTACTGGATTTGTGGTGGGGAAGGTCTATTGTATCCAAGGTCAACTGTTTCCAACCCTTCCCCTGCACCCTCTATTTCTTCAGTCGTGACCTGTTGAACCTTGAGAACTGGTGGTGACGCTTTTTCAAGACCTCTTCAAGAGCGTGTTCTTCTTGTACGGGACTTCCACTCAGGTTGTCATCAGTTTTATATTATGTACTATTTATGAGAGGTTAAGCCTTGAGATTGCGAATGATTTTGAAGTTCTGTGTGCTCCTGAACTTAAATAAAGTGTATGGCAAACCCGCACATATCTTCTCATATTGTATGTTATAATTATTGGGGTTCACAAAAATTCGTTATGAATACACATTGTTAAATAGCTTTTACCAAGAAAACAATTTTTTTTTGCTAATAATACTACATGCTTTTCAGATGAAGTTTTCAATAAAATTGCGATAGCTATATTCATACTTTCAAATATCAGTTTGCATTAAATTAACCTCAAAAATATTTCTTATTGAGTAAAAAATCACCATACACATATTTTGAATAAAGTTATCCAAACAGAATTCAAAACATTGCAAAATTTCGGGTTTTGAATCCTAGCTGGATGAACTGAGGTAAGGTGCTTTTTTTCCTAAACTGTTTCTACACTACTCTAGAGTGAGTGCGGGTATACGCTATCTATATTTTATATTTATAATATATATCAATACAAAGGTGTATATAATACACATATATATATAATTATATATATATATGTGTAGAAACTTAAACCAAACAATTGGAAATACATTTATTTTAATGGTAAAAAAAAAGTAAAAGAATGTATGTAAGGACCATATTTCCACCCAAACTTAACTGGTAATTTCAACGCCAACGTGATATTTTCCATAGTTTAAAAAATATATTTTATTCATAGAAAAATAAATCAAATTTAGTATGCAAAGTTTTTTTGGAAAATCGGGTGCTACATGGTTTGTCCCAAATAAGGAGATTAGTTAAACTAAACAACATGACTCATCCCGAAGTTACTAATGATTACCTTTTCCGTGAACACAGCTCATCCTAGTTTCTTCATATTACTTTTGTAGAATTGAATATATACATATATATTCAATTCTACAAATTATACACATACACACACAGACATACACACACACACATACATATATATATACACACCCAAAAAGATTTTAGTCATTTGTCATAAGAAAGTGGCATATGACCAGGACCCTTTGTCTCTATTTTAAACGTTATTTTCAAATGCCACTGGGCTTATGAGAGATATTAAACTGTTGATACTACTTCATGGAGGACTAAATTCATCTACATAAACAACCTTTTATTTATTTTAGCAAAGAAAAAAGTATTTTATTATAATAACAATCAAAACAAAATTTAACCCAAGGTCTCTTCCATTTCACCATAATATAAGCCTGGATTGAATTATATTTAATAATTTTATACATGTTAACAGATATTAAAATAGGGTTGAAATATTATTTAAATGTAGAAATAAATGGTTTAAATTATCTACAAGATTGTAATAACGCTTTTTTCAAACTTCATAGAGTGCCGAACTAAATGACAAGCCCATCTAGTCTGGAATGCTAGCTTTGGGGAAGACAGGGATCTAATCTCGGCCAAGTGTCGAGAGGATGGTTAACCAGATGGTTTTTCTTCTCTTTCATTGCAAATTAGCTTATATTTTATTTAAGCTTTACCTTTCTAATTTATATGTAGATATAAGTAGTTAAATTCGCAAAGCCCAGAATTTTGGTAAGACGTGAAGTTAAAAATATATATCTCTATAATCAATGATGGAACAACATTTAATATTCTTATGAAGTATTTTAAACAAAAATGTTGACTCAATGGGTATCAGATTCTTAAGACTACAGATATGATTTTTTACCCATCCAATTACAAATAAATATCCTCGGGAAATGTAGCTAAAATATAAAGTAAATTTTCCACCACGGAGGAAACATAATGGCAAACATGGCGAACGGATAAGACAATAACTTTCATTATTTAAGGTTGGTTACAAGTTGTTATAGAGCTGGCAGAGAGAAAGATTACATTCACAGAGACTTATTAACAAAGTCATGATGCAGCGAAAACTTTCACTATCTCTGAATAAAGCGAGCATGTTATACCGAGCTCCTATTGGTGTTGATTTGTAAGAAGACGTCAGACGTCACGAAACCTTCGTGTCTTGGAGAAAGGTTGTTATTATCCGGGGAGGGGGGGAAGAGGAACTGTCACTAAAACACGGATGGAGCTGAAAGTTTTGAAAACTTTATATATATATTATAATAATTCCTGTTGATTTAAGGTTTGAGCTATAAATCTGGATTATATTGAAATTGTCAAAAACGACATTCCCTTAATAAAAATAATGTAATGAAATATTTTAGTATAAAAATAATAATTTCGATTCAATTTAAATCTCATCTACTAAAGTCCTGTCAACATTCACAAGGCCGACACTGAGAAGTACACAAGTACCTTACATACAAACTTAATTATGTAAGAAAGTAAAAATAAACAATAATGGCCAAATAATGATACACAAGAATAAATAATTACTAAAATATATGAAAAAAAATATAACTACAAGAGTAAAGAGACCTAGTAAAAATCAATAAGCATTGACATCAATTATGATTAAAACTAAACATTGTGTGGAATAATGCAAATTTAGGTATTAGAGGTAGAACATCGGCTAATTAATTTAGTAATAAGGAAGTTCTTCGAATTACTTGCTAAGATTGGTTCTTCTTTTGTGGTAAGAGTCGATTTTAACAAATCTAGAATTTGTGCTTTGGATACAAATACCAACAGGGTTGACCTTTTATAAGTTGTTGAGAGAAAGCGATTTTTGATAGCAAGAGGCACAAAAAGGGACATGAAATGATTAAGGGCAAATTAACAATAAATATTGCTATTGATAATATTAAAAACAAAAAGTTGATCACAATAAATTCTATATAAAAATGAGTTTGGAGCCCAAACAGGTTTCGAACTCTGTCATAATCATAATACCTCTGGTTAAAAATCAATTTATAATAGCAAGTATCCACAAATTTATGTTGAACATCTTCCAACCTGAGAGAATCAGTTTAAGGTAATGGAATTCCAAGCAACAACAACATTCTCTAGCTTAAATCTAACTAAGACGTGTTACCTTTATTGAACTAGGAAGTATTGAATTGAATAAGTTAAAGTAATTTCAATTAGTGAGATATTGTATATTTAGCATGATAGTGCAAGTGTAGTTTTATGTCCAGGAGAACAGCTCAATCATTAATATAGAAGGAGAAAACTATGTTATTGATAGTAATTTTATTAATACAAAATTCAGGATTAGTTTTCCTAAAAAAATATATGTATTTAGTCTTTGATTTGTTAATGGACAGTCCATTTCTAGCACACAATAATAATACTAATACTGATAATAATATCTAAATTCTAGCACAAAAGCTATATATTTATTAATATAAATGTTAGGGAGGCGGTTAAAAATGAGGTGTCCCATGTAGAGCGAGTTTGTGAAAATCCCATTTGAAAGACAATCCCCAGTAAACCTTACCGGTATTCAAATCTAGACCTTACCAAACGGTGTGAGACTGACGCCGTGTACTAGTGTTTCTCAATCTTTTTGCCACTTGATTGTCATTAAATTTTGTAATGCTAATGACAGATATTTAAGTATTATTAATATCACAATATGAGGAAAATTAATCTTTATATTTGAACTAAAGCAATATTTTGTTTATTTTGGCCAAAAAATGTTTTGTTACACAAACTGCAAAAATCACTGGCCTTTTATTGCGTCCCCTTGATTGCCACCTTAAGGACATGCTATTAAATAGCGTTCTGAAAACAAAATTACTATTTTAAGATTAAAAATGTATTGTAAGACCACTGAATAATAATAATAATAATAATAATAGTAATTCAGTGTTCCCAAAGTATATATATATATATATATATATATATATCAATAAACCATTGTTTATTTAGGATTTAAAAGAAAATTACATAATTGATTTTTTTTATTCAATCCCGAAGTATCTAAAGATACATCTGCAGGTCTTGCAGTTAAATATTTTAAAAAATAAAAAATTATAATAAATATAGTAATAATATAATTAAAAAACAAAAAGTTTTACATATACCATAACATTTCCTCTCAAAAATATTTAAATAGTTGTTTTAAACATGCCTTGAAGTGTCCAGTCTTTAATTTTACTTTTTGCTATACTTATTTGAGGGGTTTCTCGGAGTGTTGGTGGTAGCAAATTGAACAATTTGGGAATAGTACATCTCAGTTCCTGTTTACCATTATAATTAGAGTATTTGCCAATTGTATACACTTATTGTTAGAAATTGAGTGGGTGTTAAGGGAATGGGTTTTTATTTGCTCGTATTTATCGGAATGGTAAAATCCTATAAAGAGGCTGTACTCATATAATTGGTTAAGAAGTAAAATTTTATGTTGAATGTATGTCTGTTTGTTCGCATTTTTGGTACCAAATGTAGTTTTTAGTATTTTTTCTTGCAAAAGTGAACTTTTGACAGTGTAACATTATGTAGTTCCTCTCCGGTTGGATAAGTCTTAAAATATTATTGATTGAACTTATGATTTATATATTATTATTATCGTTTTGATATCCAAGTACATTCTAAGATGATAAAAAACAAATATATATCCTTTTAGTTTGTTCTCAAGTTTTTGTATGTGCCTGTTTCATTTATGATGTTTGTCCATTATTAGCCCACGGTAAGTATGACTGTCCGTTGCGTTCAGTTTTTCGATACAGTCACAACATGTTTGTGTCCAGATATGCGAAGTATTATAGCTGTGTTCCTTAATATTGACTCTTGTATGGTGCATTTTAGGAGGAGCGGTATGTATAACTTTAGTTTTCTTTGCATTTATAATTAGACGATGATCATAAGTCCATATTTGTATCTCGTTGTAGTCTTGTTGCAGGTTTTATTATTCTATTTGGAGGTTTTAGTGAATAGTCAGTATTGTGGTGTCGTCTGCGTATAGGTAGATGTGTCCATGTTTTACTTGTCTTCTGATAGTATTGACATAAACTAGACATAGAATAAGTCCTAGTACTGAGCCTTGTGGTACTCCCATATTTGTCACTTTGGTTTCACTTTTTTGAATGATAATTTGTACATAGAAACGTCTGTTAGTGAGATATTCCTAAATTATCTTAATTATGGTCCACTAATTCCAATCTTTTTATTGATTTCAAGGATATATCAATGTCAAGCGTACAATACGCTTTTTTGAAGTTAATAAATAGGGCCAAAACATGCTTATTGTTGCTAAGGGCTTTGTTAATTTTATTAAAAAAATGTTCTAGAAGGTTTTTAGTGCTTTTGTATTTTTGAAATCCATATTACCTTGGGTTTATTATACTGAATTTTTTTAGTCTGTCAATTTGCTAGTCATGTATCTTTCTAATTTCGTCTCAAAAGTTGGTAGTATCGCTATTGGTTGTAATTACCATAGTCTAAATAGTTCTCACCTATGTAAATGGGTCTAATAAGAGAGCGTTTCATTTGGTTGGGAAATGTGCCAGTTTTTATTGAGGTATTTATTATGTCTAATAATACCGGAAATAAGTTTGCTCCTATCTTTAATATTCCCACCATTGTAATGTTATCATAGCCTGGCTATTTGTTTTGTTTAATTGAAGAGATAATTTTATTAATTTCCGTATAGTTAGTTTTAGGTATGAACAATGAAGTGTTGTCGATGGTGTCTTCCATTTGTGTAAGCAATTTTGTATCACATTCATTTAATATTTCAATTATTTCACTGTCAAAAGAAAATGCAAAATTCTTACAAACAGTTTTCAAGCTCTATGTATTTTTTAATGTGTGCATAAGCTCTTCATCTAAGTTATTTTTGCTACGTTTACCTATAACTTTGTTTACTTCGTGCCACGTGTTTTTCATCTTACCTTTTACGTCCCTAAAGGATTTCCTATGGTGTTCAATGTTGGCATTGTCTATATATATTTTTACCCCTTTCCTCTCCTTTTTATATTCCTGCTCATAAATTATATTGGTTGGATTTGACTTCCATTGACGATAGAGTTTTTATCTATGATTTTAATTTTTCATAAAAGGTAGGCATTAATCCAAATTGTGTTGGTTGTATTTTGTTCTGAGATTGGCCAATTTGTTGTATTATATAAATCCTTAAAAGCCAAAACTATTTTGTCATATTTTGTGTTCAAATCTTGTAAGTACGTTGTCAGGTTTCCCCAATCCACTGCTTTTAGTTTGATTAACGCAGACTTTCTATTTATTTTAAATATTTTGATTTCGGGAGACAATGAACATTTATTTGGTGTATTTTAAACATTATTTTCTATCGCTGTAGGGTAGTGATCTGACATTTTTATACTAATTATTCCAGGTATAACAGCATAGTGATATTTTGATATACGTCTAAATAGATGGTCAATAACTGATCTAACTAAATGGTTTTTAGAAACTTCTTCCCGAGTACACTTATTACATTTTTTAGGCCCTTTTCTAACATCATTGTTTCATATCTAGTATGGAATGGGTTATATTTGTCTTTTATGTTAATGTTTGTGTCCCCTGCTACAGTGAGGTTTTCTTTTGTAGGACAGCGATTTAAATTCTCGTCAATTATTTGTATAAATAATAATAATAATCCATATTCAGTGTTCCTACACTACATTTTTAATATCAAAATAGTTATAATGGTAGTGATAATATACATGATAATAATACTAATGATTGTTGTTATTAATAATATTACATATTGTGTGTTTCAACTACTCCATTGCCTTGTCCAAAAGGATCATCCAGAATGTCCTATCAGCACTTACTTTCTTACATCCTAAAACTTAATCTTTTTTCTTGTTTGTTTTCGTCAATCAGTTGTATTCTTGGTACTCCTGATCCTTTTTTACCTTCCACTTTGGCTTTTATTACATAATTCTTCATCAGTCACATGATCTGTTATTTTATCTTCTCTATTTTGTTACAACATATCTCAAAGCTTTCCAAATAATAATTTTGCACTTTACTAAGAGTTTATGTTTCAGTTTTATAAGTAGTACCTCAACAATTTCTTTCTCCTCTATCAGTTTAGTTTGCTAGTCAATATCATCTTATTCTTGTTGAAAGTTGCCTGACCCATCGCTATTTTTGAATTTATCTCCAGCGTACACTAAGTGTTGGTCGCTATTAAACTTCCTAAACATTCGAAATGTTACAAATTATTCAGCTGTTGATTTTCCACTACAATATTCAGGGTATATTCTATTATGGGAATCCTTGTACTCTTCAATTTATTAATGCTAATTTATATTTCATATACTATTTCCATTTCATCTAATTTGTACATCACAGTTTGAAACATAACCATTCCTTTCTAGTACTACCAAGTCATCTGCGAATCAAAACTTACTCATAAAACGTCCTCCTATTTTTAATCCCTTCCAAATATTTATTTGAAAGCCATTTTCAATAAGGGCTTTATTAATAATATAAACAAAAATAAAATAATTTTGTTTAGTATTTGTGGAATTTATTTTTCCCGCATTATGCTTAGGGGCTTGTGGGTTAAGAAAACCATAATAGAGGAGGTGTTTTTAATAAAAATCACTAAATTCACAGCAAGGACCTTATTTACTAAATATACAATATTTTTCTTTAGTATTAGTTGAAATGAACATACATTTTCATATAATTTGGCCGAACCCCTTCTGAGAAGATTCGCCTTGGACAATATGACCACCATTATTTTTTTAGCATCTTGTCATAATAGCCGTTTAAGTTATACGCTATGACCACTAGCGGGTTTCATACATAGTGACTATGTCAGTAAATAGTAGATGACAATTAAATATAAAAAAAATCTTATTTCCTAATTGATACTGAGTTATTTAATTTTCTCAGGTGGTTTACAAGAAAGTGGCTATGGATACTGAAACAACGTTTGAAAAAACACCTTTTACAATTCTCATACTCTCTCTATGTGAATACCGGTGAATTTTCTCCAAATATCTGTATTCCTCTTCTAATGTACTTAGATTAATTAATTTGAAGTATTTTGCTGTTAGAAATATAAAAGCACTTGTCTACTTAGCACAAAAATGAATATTCATACCACGCTTGTTTTCATCACACTGGCATGTCATTTTAGACCTTACAAGAATTAAATTTTAAGACTGATAAATAAATGGTAATCATCTGGAGATGAATACCTTGATCTTGATCTTTCCAAAGCTTCGATTTTTAAATTTGAACGTTTACTTTCTGAATCTACTTATTGTATCAGCTCACAAGATATAAACTAAGTTATATTTAAACTCAACACACAATCCCCGGCCGTTAATTCATCTCTGTGAAATGTGAAACCCACATTTGACCAATGGTCGGCCATGCCAGGAATCTAATCTGGGACTTTAACTTAGGTATGCAGACAAGCTACTGACTCAGGAAGGGTATCGGAAACTAACAAAGTCATGATATTTTAAAATTTATTTGATTGCATTTCAATATCTATTATATTTCATGTATATTTATTTCCCTTCGAAATTGGTAATAATAAATAAATAATTCCCTTTAATGTAAATATATTATTAAAATAATCTGTGTAAATGAACATGAAAAATAAAAGACATCGAGTGTAACTTTGGATTCTTTGGTTTGAAAAAGAAACTGACAGTTATTATTTAATATTTGCAAGTACGTGTTTTAAAATTAATGGCTGATTGACTATAATATTAATGAAATGAGTATAATGGTGAGTTTTCACACGTTGATATTAGATGAACTAATTTTAATAATGTTTATTTTACCAAATGACAATAGTGAGGATCGATTGTAAAAATAAAATTAAAATAACAATAAGATTAATCTATAATTTTGGATAGGTGGTGAATTTACTTAGTCTGAATATATTATGACAGGGTTACCGATGTGTCCAAAAGTGCGTGAGGTCTCTAAAGATATATTAATCCGCACATTTGCACGAAATTACAAAATGTTTGAAATATATATGATATTGCTACAGACAAGGTGATTTATATCAATGGAACTTAAAGTAATCGAGTAGTTCAGTCTTTTGAAATAAACTCTCATTTAACGATAGGACTTCAAATGACAATCTGATGGTGGCATGCGCTTATTAGATTTAATTGTGTTTTTGTTGTTGTATGATACTTCTTGGCATATATAATATATATGTATATATATTATATATATATTATATATATATATAAAATATATATGTATATATATTATATATATTATATATATATAAGCACATACATAAGTTTTAGCACAGAATCTTACGACCCGTTCGGCTTACACGCTTACATATTAATTACGCTAATGGTTTTAGGTATGAGGAAGGTTATACTTAAATGAAGTGTATCGGCATTTCCGTGGAGAGAGAGAGGAAGATAATTTTGTAAAAAACCTCACTACACATAGGTGAGAGTCGAACCTCGATTTCCCCGTCATCGGCAGTCTATTCTACTGCAGGTGTGATTCCTTAGAGCGAAGTGGGCTTGGTAAATATCAACTGTTTGGGTTAAGTCTGTCATTTAAACAAAAACATGTAATTTGTATGCATGGCATTAAAAATAGGCTATATTGTACATATTGGGGTTGTTTAGACGGTCTCAGTCAATCAAAAATAGAAACAAATGCTTAAAACTCACTAGTTCTGGAGCCCTTGTTAGTTCATTTAATACTATACATCCATTTTCAAATCCTAGATATTTACATACTAGGTAGTAGGACTTGCACACTAAATTAACTTAATATTACTAACCCTGTCTGTGCTACAGTAGCCCAACGACTTCTTTGTAGCTGACTGACAGCTTTGAAAAGTTACTAAACCAAATCATGTGTCCCTAAGCCAAAATAAATGATCTGCAGAAACATGTGTTTAGCAGCTGTCACTTATGACAGTCAAAATTCAGGTATATACCTAAATGTTGACTATCAGAAGTCAGCCTTGAGCTGTCAGTCAGCATCAAAGAAGCTACGGGGCTACGGTAGATATTTATAAGTCGGGTATCAGGACTTAAAAACCAACTTTATCTAGGACAGTACTTCAAATAACAACCATCCACCAATAGCTCCTAAATATATTATAATATCAAAATAAACCCATATACAAATACTAAGAATTTTCTTCAAAATAATCGCAAATTGAATTAGCGTCTTCTTTCCTTGAAATCGACAAATGATACATGAATATGTATAGGTAATATTTAATTATATACTATTATTTTACATGTCTTGGTTAATATTAACACTATAATTATCTAGTAGTTATTTAATTCTTTCACCTTTGATACACAAAAAGCTAATGCAACGCAAAGAAAGCGGCTGATTGCACATTTTTGATCATCATCTCACACATAGTTCAAATATTTAATTCAGAGTAGAATTTTATATAAAATATAATGTAATTAAAAGTAAATTTGTTAAATAGTTGCTATGAAAGTTCTAATTTTAAAAGTGCTTGGGTCTAATATATTTTTTAATCTCATAAATAATCAAAGGTAGTTATTTAAAAAAAAAACTTTCAACTTGACTTATAAATACAACCAATATATATTTTCAAATAAAACCCAGGATTTTAGATTTTAAATTATTTTACATGGAAAGTCATTCACATCTTTTATGAATAATTCATCATTATTTTATTTTATTAAATGGAGAAAATTATGGATATTTTTCACACAAAAAAATATTTATATTGACTATAGTACGGGTATAATAAAAATGAATTGCCTTTTTTTTTAAATAATTTAGTTTGTTCAGTAACGTTTGCTACAGTGAGGTCTATCGATGAAATTCTAATTTACTATAATATCCATATCATTATTAAATACATGGGTATGTTAGAGTCCAAAACATATACTTTAGGGACTGACATTTTGTGAATAAGTTTTTATTTTACTTGTTATTTACTGTCACAGACTCTTTAAGTTAATTAAAAATAATATACATACTTGAGTTTTTAAAACTATTATTGAGGTTGAAAAGTCTTTGTAACAAAATATTAATTATATTATTAAACTGCACATCCTTTGTCTATTTAATTATTCAAACATTTAATTAGAAAGTTTTTAATACTAACAATCCTTGGATACTTAAAAAAACTAATTTGTATTTACAGTCTCCACTAATTAAATAGGGAGAAATATCACGGTACTAAACAAAACAATTTGTAGGATAGGTAGATATATTTATAAAGCATAACATACATTTATGTACTCCAACACCTTTCTAGATTTAATTTTAATCAAGTGAGACGGACTAAATGGTTTATGCACTTGTTTTAGTGTGTGTTTTATTCAAACATAAACATCTATTTTCAAAAGCATTAAACAACCAAGATGTTCTAGAAGTTTGTTAAAAATACTTTACTAAATCATAATATGAAGATTATGAGTGAGGTTTAATTCAATTCTATAATGATAGTGATTTATTTTTATTGTTCAAGGCTATGAAATCCAATCAAATAATTCAATTAAGTATAATTTTTATTATAATGTATCAATATCGAGTTATTTTATTCTTAAATTTTGTGCAGAGTATAACTAACATAGTTTTAAAATGACCAAAATATTTTAAAATATGGTTCTTAGAAATCTTGTTATTTTGGTAAATTCATCAAAGAAAGACTTTTAAAATATTTTGTATGAACATGCTTGCAAAATATTTTCACCTTAGTATATAAAAAGCAGAAGTTATTGAAGTATGTTTAATTTTGAAAGAAACGTTGTATGAAGCTATTACGCTATAAAAACGTATATAATTGCTATTAATATAACAGGCATGATTAATAAATTCAATTGAATCTTATTTTCAATGTCTAATTTTATTTAGAATGTATAGTAAAATGATCAGACATAAACTAACAAGGAAAATATTGGTCTTTAACTTTGATCAATTTTTTCAAAATGGCAAACAAAACAAAAAATGATTGAATTAATATTACGTGAATTAAGGAGAAATTATATTTTCCACATTAAACTTAAAGCTAGATACCTATATTCAACTCTTTATTTAAATTGAGTTTCATAGGAATAATATTTCCTAATTCAAAGACTTAAATACTAATCTATGATTTTAACGTTTAAGCAAGTATTTATCTTTATTATATTTAGATAAATGCTCTCCATATATTTGGTTAATTAAAACTACATGTTTGAATTTATGTGTGTATTTCTGTGATTCAATTTTACCATGCTTAAAATTTAATTGTAAATCAATTTTTAAAATCTTGTAATAGAGTATATAAACCCATATATATTTTTAAACTGCTCAACTAAATGTAAAATGTTTTTAAAATATTTTTTTTATTGGAATCGTAACAATTATAGACCTATTAAGATTAAAGGAAATGTAGGCTTATTGAATAATATTATATATTTTATTTTCATATTTTTTCGGTTACAAACAGACACTGTGTTTTATTATTTAAGTGTGCTTTTATAAATATAATATTAAAATTGGTTTAACAAAAATAATGCAAGCTGTTAAAATATATTAATTGAATTTGTAAAAAAACAAAAATAAACTACAAATAATCGTAAAAATAGTCCTACTTTGAACGTCGAATGAAATTAGCTCGAAACATGATTCTCAGGCTTACTAGACCCAAAACAACTAATAAATTTAAAAATAGTAAAAAATAATAGGGCAGTTATTTAATTTAGTTGAATAATATTTATTATCAGTTATTTTTAACTACCAAGAAAGATGTTTAATGTTAGAATTTTATATCTTTAATTACATTTCGTATATTTAATATTGAGATTTTTCAAGAAAACTTTCATATTGGCTTTAAAGTAAAAATGTTTAAAATTGAATAAGGGTGGTTATAAAATGAAATTGTAAAGTACATTTGTAAAAAAATTAAGTCAATGAAAATAGTTAAACTTTGTATGTATATATTTATTTGTCTGTAAAATGAATATGCACACACAAATATTTAAATTGAAAAGCACCCAATTAAAAGATTCATGGTTTATTTAATTAATTTTCTGATGAATCATAAAACTATTAAGCATAATATATCAATAATAATAATAATAATTATTATTATATTTAGTTTTTACTAAAAATTTACACACTTTTCAAATTGCTTACACATATTATAAAATTTACTGTTAAATTTAATGTATGAAAGTATATGTTTACCTGATCTCTTAATTACATTTTATATAATATAATTTGTGGACTCTTAATCTTACTGCAAGTAGATAGTGTTCATCTTACAGTTTTTACATTTACTTAGGTTTAACTGGTAAGTAAATATTAAATTAAGAATATAATAGGTGACTTGGCGGTCTAGGGGTAAGGTGTCAGACTTCTATGCTAGCAGCCCGGGTTCAATCCTCGGTCCCGGCAAATATTTATCTGATTACCAAACCCTTACTTCACCTCTGACAAGACATCTTGTGAATGTGAGGAATGCCAGGTCTCCACCGTGGTTCGGATTCCGCGTTAAACTGTAGGTCCTTCATTTCATCTCACAATCACCCTACCATTACACATTAGCGTAAGTGCGTATAACCCGAACGGGTAGTAAGACGCGGTGCTAATAATAATAATAATAAGATTATAATAGTCTTCATTGGTCTTTGTTTATATATTGATATCGTTGCATATTTTAATTGAATGTAACTATTTATATTTATATTTATATAATATCTGAAGGGCTTAACTAACACTGGGTATTATCCGGATTAATACAAATGTGGATAGACCGGAAACTATATTAAAACAACTCACCATTTAGTTTCACAATAACAAATCATAAAACACTTGAAACATGCTACATCCACATTTTACTACTCTCTACTTTATTATTATACTAGATACAATTATGTACCCTGATTTCAGTAGAGTTTTAACCCTAGATACCAAGTTTTAGCCCGATCGGTAAATTAGTTTAGGCTCTAGTTGGAGGTACAGACAAACAAAAATTTAAACTTTTTCGGATTCCAGGGGTCATGAAACATCAAGATTCATTAGGATCTCAAGTTAGATTTTTTTGACGATCACAATATTTTCTCCACTTGTAAGACAACGATAAAGTAATAAATGTTTCCCCTGTTTAAGCATCTCAATTTAAATGTGTTGTGACTAGCATCCAAAGAAAAATATTCATCAAAAGAGAAAACTGTGATATTCTCGGTCCAACAAATAAAGATTAAGTTATTATTTTTTAGCCAAGAAATATATTTTATTTAGAGATTTATAGCCATGCAGCAAATAACGGTTTCCGCTGTGAATAAACAAATAATGAAAAACTGAGAATTCTCTGTGAAACTACTATTTGGAAAACTACTATTTTTCCCGTCCTTCTGGACTCTTAACCGTTAAAATGAGTGTCCGTTTGTCAAAATATGCTCAGCCATTTACTCGTAATTTCTCTTAATAGAAACGGGCTTATAAAATTATATATAAGAATAT
The DNA here is from genome assembly GCA_902141385.1 of Timema californicum. Taxonomy (NCBI): domain Eukaryota; kingdom Metazoa; phylum Arthropoda; class Insecta; order Phasmatodea; family Timematidae; genus Timema; species Timema californicum. The sequence goes on from CABFOW010000017.1 coordinate 177,543, forward strand.
TTGAAATATATTTAGTGTGTATAATATATCAATAAAACTACAAATATTATAAAGCTCAAAATTAAACCTTATGATTCCATGAACTACCTTAAAGTACAAAATAGTTAAATTAGTTAAAATGTTGTAAATGGTGTATAATAAGTGAGTTTTCTCAAGTATTTCTTGATTGAAATCGTAAATTATTTTTCACAAATTGTAAAATATTAACTTTTAAACTAATTTTTTTTATATTTATTATATTCAAAAGACCTAACATTCTTAAATAAATATAATGTTGAGTGATCAAAATATCTTCAAAATAGCTACTTTATATTGAGAAATATCTTGAAATTTCACAATCATATAATTTTTTTAATAGTTTCAAATTTAAATCCCATTTCTCCAATAAATTATAAAGTAAGTTTACAAATTCGATTAATATAAATTAAATAAAAACTATTAATAATGCAATAAATTGTTGTTATCCACTATGTCTTATCAATTACGCAAGCCTATTACTAAAGTTCAGCATTGTTCCTCTCTGTGTGCTATTGTCTCTCATTGCATTATTTTATTAACACACACATAAAAAAATTAAAATATAAGACTGAGATCGACATATTTATAAACATTTTGGTTTGCTCGAACTTAATCTTGATATAAAATAAATGGTACCTTAGAATAGTACAATCTTTCTCATAATGTATATTATAGCCAAAATGAACATTTTAATAAACAGATTTTCGGTAACCTACACTTTAGTAAGTTTTCCCTATAAACCAACACATCATTTTGTTATTAACAATAATCACAAGTATATTTATTTCAATCAATATCGATCAAATATTTTTAACTATAATTTATTTGTTAACTCCCATGGCATAGGTTTTAATTTGTAAATATGAAAACGTATTCTTAATTATCATCAAAAATTACTCTAAAATATCAATTTTGAATACACTCTTCAAGTTCAATCCCAAAAAAATCAAATTTTCTTTAATTATTTGTTAATATACTGCTCTTAAATAATTTTACTTTAGAAAAATAAGAATATATCATTTGTTAATCGTGTAAAATAGTCTACGATACAAATTTTGAGCAAATTTTGCAAAGCTATTTTAAAGAAAATCAAATTAAAAAACTTAATTATTTAATTACTGTAAAAATAATTCATTTTTTAGAAAAATAAATATATCAAATTGTATATAAGGTAAAAAATTTGAAGCAGTAAAGTAAAAAAAAAATTAGTACACTATTTTGCAGTAATCACGGAATAAACAGGCAGACAGACCACATTCCAAACGTTCGAGTTAAAATAGGATCTAGTTCCTCTTGGTCAATTGCTTGAACGTTTTACATTATCAGCATCAGGGTAAGAAATACACACTTAATTGATTGGGGTTCTGAACCTCGTCCATATTTTTGATAAACTGTAAGTGAAATTAATTTTAGTTTCAAAACTACAAACCAATTCCAAATTTTTGGAAAAGTTGTAAAAGAATAAATTATTTTTATTTACCTTGTCTTACTTTCTGCCAAGGTTACAAGTCTTTAATTACGCTAATAGGTAGGCATTAGTAGAGTAGAATATAGAGAAAATCTGTTGAGTGGAGAGAGAGAGAGAGAGAGACGGAAGCTATTTAAGAAACAATACAGCCTCAATTCACTTATTTTTGATTCTAGCCCAGACCTCACTGTCACAAACATACCAGAATAATGAACCTAGCATTTAGTCCATGTGGCCACATGTGAAGGTGTATACGAATAGACGTATTTATTGTTACTTAACTTCTACTAAGAATATATGAATGGGGAAATAGAGAAAATTTGGAATTTTGTTAAATTAAATAAATAAATATATATATGGATAAATATTGAATATTTACCAACCAAATTAATGTTTAATTAAGTCAGTATCTTTGGTTTATATAATATTGTACTGCTATTCAAGTATCTTAAATCATATGGATATTATTATGGTGTTCAGTGTTGCTGTCCTAGGTTACGTTAGTTTGTAAGTCTGAATCACTTTGTATCTGTTCGTCCTGTTAGTCAGATATTACAGTTCCTGGTAATTTTGTTGTTTGCTTAAAATAGATATCCTAGGTTAAGCTAGTTTGTATGTCTGTATAACTTTATATGTGTTCATCCTATTATCCAGATATTATATTTCCTAGTACTTGTGTTGGGTTTTAAGTGTTACTGTCCTACAGTAGGTTAAATTAGCTTTTACTTAATATGATTATATAAATAAGTGTTTTTGAAGAAGCCATTGAGTATATACATCATATAAATAAATACTGAAACACATGCCTGATTAAAAGCATGGTTAAAATTTATTGAAACCTTTTAAAAACGAAATTTTTATCACCTTAATTTGTGTAACATCAAGATATTAATGACTCTCCTCCCTAACGCAGAATTCATAAGCTCACACTTGCAATTTTTTTCTTTAAGCTCTTTTTTTATAATAAAAAAGTATTCATGAGAAGGGAAACATCTAAATTATAACTCTCCTCTTCAAAGAAAAGGTCCAAGGCCATAAATCAGTCAAGTATCTCACGTAAGAGAGAAAATGAGAATATATGAAGAGGACAAAGGTCTAAACACCGTATGTCCACCTTTATTCACACAAGAGACGGGATTAAACTTCCGTATTGTATTGTTGGGTTTACTAAATTATATTGAATATCCATACTATTGCAGATATTTGATTTATTTGTGTTATTTTATGACCAGTTTCTGAACAGACTGATAAACTTAAAAACTATCTTAATCCTAGAACATAAGTAACACCCAGTCCCCCACCAATTTTTCGCCTATATTAAATGGGAAGCATATATTTCAAGAATAATTAATTTCTTAGCCATAAAGTAAATCAAACCTGGGACCCTTATTTAATAGTCAGACTAACTACTCATTGAGCTAAGTTGTTAAGACTATTATTGAAGATACATTTAGATTGAGCTTCTAAGAGCTCGTCCGACAACTTTATCGAATATATATTTAACTTGATCTTATGAGATATCTTACTACAACTTTATCCAATACATACTTAGCTTGATCTTATGGGATGTCATACTACAACTTTATCGAATATATACTTAGCTTGACCTTATGCGATATCTTACTTCAAATTTATCGAATATATACTTAGCTTGATCTTATGGGATGTCTTACTACAACTTTATCGAATATATACTTAGCTTGATCTTATGGGATGTCTTACTACAACTTTATCGAATATATATTTAGTTTGATCTTATGCGATATCTTACTACAACTTTATCCTATACATACTTAGCTTGATCTTATGGGATGTCATACTACAACTTTATCGAATATATACTTAGCTTGATCTTATGGGATGTCTTACTACAACTTTATCGAATATATACTTAGCTTGATCTTATGGGATGTCTTACTACAACTATATCGAATATATATTTAGCTTGATCTTATGCGATATCTTACTACAACTTTATCCAATATATACTTAGCTTGATCTTATGGGATATCTTACTACAACTTTATCGAATATATATTTAGCTTGATCTTATGTGATATCTTACTACAACTTTATCGAATTTATATTTAGCTTGATCTTTCGCAATATCTTATTACAACTTTATCCAATATACACTTAGCTTGATCTTATGGGATGTCATACTACAACTTTATCGAATATATATTTAGCTTGATTTTATGGGATATCTTACTACAACTTTATCGAATATATATTTTGCTTGATCTTATGTGATATCTTACTACAACTTTATCGAATATATATTTAGCTTGATCTTACGCGATATCTTAATACAACTTTATCCAATATATACTTAGCTTGATCTTATGGGATGTCTTACTACAACTTTATCAAATATATATTTAGCTTGATCATATGCAATATCTTACTACAACTTTATCCAATATATACTTAGCTTGACCTTATGGGATGTCTTACTACAACTTTATCGAATATATATTTAGCTTTATTTTATGGGATATCTTTACTACAACTTTATCAAATATACATATGGATCAAGCTTCCGAAGGATCTGAAAACTTGATTTAACATATTTTTGAAATGGGTTTTTGAGCATTTTAATAATCTTATTGAAAGAATAACTTGATTGAAAAATCCTAAAATGTTTGCTCAACTTTTCTTTTGGATAAAAACAATAATTTACGAACAATGTAAGTAGATTTGTTGTAGAATACAAATTGTCAGAATGTTTTTGTTTGTGGTCCAGTATCACTATAATACGCTAAAAGTACAAAGTGGTTCGATACCGATTCACTTGTAATACATTTTAAACAAAAACTCATTAAAGCCATCAAACATTTAATACTTATTTTTAGTGAGATTTGCAGTGTTGAGAGAGGTTGTTTAGGAGAAATGTACTCGCATTAGCTTAGCAAATATTCAATAAGAGTCTTTCATCACAAATATACCTCTATCTCTCTCAAAGTAAACTAGATTGCCTAGAATAATTTCCGATTGGTTGTGTTGAGAGTGTTTTTTTACAAAATGGTTTATGACTCTCCCTCCACGCAAATGCAGTTATACTTCACCTAAATTGAAAACCTTCCTCACCCTAGCTCATTAGTGTAATTAGTATATATGCGTATAGCCTGAACAGGTAGTAAGATGCAGTTCTAAAAAAACCCAGCACAAATGTAATAGCTAATTCCATACAAAGCTAGTTTCTGGTCTGGTTTTCTGGCTGACGAATAATTCCTCGTCTAAATCCCGAACCAATATATGGATTTCCAAACACACAAATGCTGGTACATTTCCTAAAACACTCATATTTCCCTATCCCTACCTCCTTAAGTAAAACCTGTCAATAAACCGGATAAGTAGGTACGACGTCGATCAAAGAAAATATTAATAATAATCTAAGGCAAATCTGTTAATATTATGTGGACACTACTGCAGGTTTTTGAAATATGAACAAGTTGTTTAAAAATATACATTTAAAATTCATAGTTTTATTAAAATCTTTTATCTCTCTTAAAGATTTAAGTCATTTAGACATGTGGGGTTTTTGCCTTATTGTCTTTGTGAATTAGAAGAAAAAAATGACACTTCCTCTGACTTTTAATGAAAAGCTGGAAGGCAAATTTTCAAGGGGTGGAAACTCTTTCCTCATTTTTAGAAAACCACCTAACACTTTTTTTTAAAATTTATTTTACCACATCAGACTGTAAACATACCAACATGTGCCTGCCTGCTTAAAAATATTAAGTTTACATTTATGGCTAGTCCAATCACTTCTATTTATAATTTCAGTGCAGTTATTATTATTATTATTTACACCGCGTCTTACTAGCCGTTAGGGTTATACGCTTTAAGAACTAATTACGCTAATGGATTAAGAATTGGGAAGGTTGAATTAGAGGAAGCGAACCCGCATTCACGTGGAGTGAGAGTGGAAAACCATTTAAGAAAAACCACCCCAGTTCACCCGACCGAGATTAGAACCTCGATATCCCCGTCCTCAGCAGTCGAGCAGATCAACACGACTAGCGCGTTAGCCAACTACGCCATAGAGGCGGGTCAGTGCATTAATGCATTGTGCAATACTATAATTTTTGTTCGCAACACCTTAGTATGTCTTTGCTAACCACAGTTTAACTAAATTAATTATGTATGGAGAAGACAACTAGAGTAGAGAGGAAATTACCCAAATTTATGTGTAGGGAGGGTGTAAAACTATCTAGAAAAATACCCTCAGTACCCCTGACTGGGAATCGAACCCAAATTTGATGATGTTGACTTCTAGTCCATTTACTACTGAACTGGGTTTTAGTATTTTCATTACTTAATCAGTACATTTAAGTCCTAATATATTAACGACTTAACTAAAGGAATAGGGATGAGAAGGTTAAATTACATAAAATACTCCAAAATTAGCTTAAATAATATAGTATGAAAACCATATTGATAAATAATATTTGTAAACACCCTGGTTAAGGTTCGAATAAATTCCCTATCTATACCATAGAGCCACTAGTGCCGATACATCATATAGCATTACATGAGTAAGTTTATCTCTTGTTTAAGGTATATAATTTACTATATTTATATAATATTCACAGTAATGTCATTCCTTAACCGTCTAAATAATTTTCAAAACATTTTCATAGCTAAGCATACATTCAATTTAAAGGCTCAAAACATAGCTATGCAAACAATAGATTCTTCTTGTACTTTAAGACATAAAAAATATTAAAAATCAAGAAAAGGAGTATTTTAAAACGTTGACATATATGTCTTGAGATCTGTGTGCGTGTTTTCACAGTGGGATTTTTTTCCCCTTCTGTTGGTACGGTGTAAAAGTCCTACTATTTGTCTTCCTCGAAGGTGAAAGTTTACTTTTCCCACATTGGTCAGCTTGTGTGTGAATGTGCAAGTATGCTTATGTGCTTGTGTTGTGTCTCTAAATGAAACTAGTTTGTTAAAAAAAAAAGAATCCATATTTAATATTTTATAAGTTTCTGACATTTGTAAAACGTGGATAGAAAATATATTTCAAAGAAATGTTGTTTTTACTTTAACATTAAAACGTATAAATTACATGCTAATTTGGATATTGAGCTACATGTTACTGTATTATGTAGGCCTAATAAATTATATAAATTAAAGAGGGCTATATTATAAAACGCCTTACAAATAAACTTAACTAAATGCTTCAAAACTACTTTGTAGCATCAATAATTCAAAATTTTACATAAAAAAACACAACTTAGGAAAATACTCAAGAAAGAATATAAATACTTACCACCATGGTTTATAATAAAGGGTGGCAGGATGAAACATACACAGGGATATATATCTAAAAACTAACTTAATCTAGGACAGCAACATTCAACACCCACCACTAGCACCAGTAACTGTAATATTTGGTTAACAGAATGAGAACAAGCCCAAGAAAAAGCAAGGGCACAGAAATGAGGGTGATGGGGGTTAGGACCCCTCTGGGATTCCTTAGATATACATTCACTATTGTACATATATTTTTTTTTCTTAGCACCACGCTTTACTAGCCGTTCATGTTACTCTATTATGTATTAATTACGTTAGTGATATTAGGGATTAGGAATGTTATTTTTTATAGAAAGTGTACCTGAATTTGCACGGGGAAAGTATGAGAAATCATTTTGGAAAAAACCCTCAGTACATTCAATCATTAATCGAACCATTATGGTTGGAAAGAAAATTAGGAATTAGGACGGGAAATACAAGTAAATGAGAAAGGAAAAAGGTTTCAATAAATAACATGAAATAATATTTAAATTCTTTCTAGCCCTTCCTTAGCGTTCAAAATTAAATTAAATAATTTGAAAAACATGCATATTATTTCAATTATTTATATTTGAAAATCGAAATAACTTTCTAGATGATGACCTTTATTTCAACTTGCCGGTGACCCCGTTCACCATTTAGAGCTAATAAATTTAAACGAATCCATTTTGGGATAAAATATAAGTACGGGTGGGAGTGGTCATCTTTTAAAACGGCGCCGGTGTAAGGGTAGTTTCAACCGAAACACGAAGAGAGAGAGAACGAGGGATAGAGAAAGACGTTATGCAACAAGAGGCGGCGATGTGGATTTAAATTTCGGACATTCAGCAAAAGCGTCCTTTCTCTCTCTCTGTTATTTTTAGTGAAATAAAAAAAGAAAGTATGTGTCCCCACGCGAGAGGTTGACCGACCAGAAGGTCCCTTACTATACCGAAAGAAAGAGAGAGATGGTGAAAGTGCTCGTATTTTATCGTCTTATCTGTCGGCGCCTCCACTAAGGGTATGTTTCGATGCTGGGTAAGGGGTGCGGACTGAAGGTAGTCAGGAGGAGGTAAAATAAGGGGGTGAGTGCAGAGTGTAAATTAGCTGGCAGTCCCCATGGAGAGCTGGGAGAAACTACTGCACTCTTATTTCAAGACTTGTCTTCTCGTGTTGAGTGTGTATGTGTGCGTATTTACATGTGTGTGTATTCTCCTTATATACATTTTTTGTTCATATACTGATAGAAATTAAGGTTTTTAAATAGGTAATACTATCATTTTAAATATGAATACTTAACAAAAAAAACACAAGCAAATCTCCCAATATTAATTTTTCAACAAGTTACTTTTTAACTAGAATACCTCGAATCTTTGAATCCTTAAGGATAATCAAGGATGCCTCTCCCCCATACAAAATCCAATATCCAAATTAGAAAAAAAAATATTGTTATATTTGTATGATATACATAGCCCGAGTGGATAGTAAGGCGTAGTGCTCTGAAAAATTATGATTACTAAAGTCTTACTTAAAAGTAATTACAGGAAAAAACTTACAACCCTAACTCAAAATATAACATTACCACTAAACCTAATATAAATTCACTTTAAATTAAAACACTGCTATCATTCATTCATTGTGTACGATTTGCTGTAGTAACCAAACAACTAACGAATCAATGTAAATATCAGAGTTGAGGTAAATAAGTCATGCACCTGATCATATCTACATTATGAGTCTTAATAACATATTGCTATTTAAACGTCTAAGGTTCATTTTTGATTTATTAGATTCATTTTTCAACACAATTTTAAAGTGAGGTTATAATATACCCAAACAAAAATTCTAAAAAATTTTCATCACCCCTTCTCTTTACTTTTCAATCTATAACAATATAGTAAGTTAATTAAAAAATGTGGTAGGATGAGTAATTCATAATCAAAGGACTGGAATTTGCGTGAATTGAGAGTGAGAACACAGTTTAAAAAAATATTCTCAATACACCGGTTTGGGACTCGAACCACACGCTCTCCTTGGACATAAAGCCAGACTAAATGAGATTGAAATTTAAACCACGTGCTGACCGGTGATTGCTTGAGATTTTTTAAAAATATTTCTGATACTTTTTTTTAGCATCTTAATACCTGTCTATTCAATAATGTCGTTAATATCTGAATATATGAACTCTATTATAACAGAGATACTAATGCCATAAACAAAACGGTGTTTAAGGTCTTTTAAAAAGGACTTGAACGGTGGCGTTGTATAAAAAATAAAAAACGTCTGAGCTGTTGCTAGGCTTGACTACAAACTCAATGAATAGGACTAGTAATAAAGTTGACTTATGCCATTTTTCGTCTGGATACAATGACTAGCTATTATATTATTCTTGTAGAATCTCACTTTACTAAAACTCATCGGGATATATTTCAAGGATTAAGATTTTATTTAATATTTTGTTAATATTAGCAAAGTGACACGTCTAGCAATGTCGGTGAATCTGTTTGTCTTTGTTTCAGGAAATATATCCTCACCCGCTTTTTCACTACCACCCCCTTATGACACCGGGGGCAGTAAGTGACTACCCCCCTTAAACCCTTATTCTCGGGTCATCTGAAAGAGAGGAAGAACGCAAACCATAACTTGGGTACGACCGGAAATACTGTGAACCTCATCTTACTCCGGAGGTGATGGCAACTCTTCACTGGTACTCTTGACAACACCCAACTTCCGGTAGACTCCCTCCCTTCCTCCTCTCACACACATCACCAACAAAACGTGATAGAGGTGTGATTTATAGGGGACCTTTGAATATTTTTTTCTCTTGCATTTTTTAAATTCCGCTTGCTAATGGTTTTATTATGTGACTGGATTGTTTGTATTTTGAATGGTGATTTTTTGTTTTGTTTAAGTACAAGTTTTGTAAACTTAAGGGATGAAATAATGTGTTTTAACTCCCTCCGAGATTAAAATCACCCTTTAAAAGTAATATTGCCTTATATTCCTTCTTGGCTTGTATTAATAGCCACCAATGACTATCGTTATAATTGTTATTATAACATAATTTTCTATACACATTTTTTCTCACACTTTTTTTTACGGTCTCTTGGAAGACGTTGAGGTCATACTCATTAATCAATTACGCCAGTGGAATAGAGATGAGGAAGATAAAGTTTCAGAGGAAATGCACCAAAGTCAGTGTAATAGGCCTATAAGATTAGGAAACATTTTAAGGAACACTACCCTCAGTACACCCGATTGGAATTCGAACCTTGAACTCTCCGTCATTGGCAGTTCAGTCTAACGCGATAGTGACGCATCAGACATAACGACCACTAGTGTGAGCTTCACAACATTTTAATCTCCGTTGGGGCTAACCGCTAACTTAAACTAATGGATAATGTCATGCTCACATAGTTTAGTTCACCGGTGATTTTAAAGCCAACGGTTCGAATCCCAGCTTATGGTACCCTGGATATATTTTCCTAAGGTTATCCCACTCGATCCTTCCTATAAAATTTCTGATATTATTCTGCTTAAGCTCCTTTACTTTCCTCATACCTATCCACTAAGTTCATATGGAAAGTAAGACGGGGAACAGGTGGTCTTGATCCGGCCTCGGTGGCTCGCTCTACGGATATATTTAGAAGGGTGACGCGGCAGCGGCCATCTTGTCCTGTTCTTGCAAGCCCCACCGTGAGAATTATTTCTCGTTGTTGCCTGAGTGAATGTTCTGTTGCTTCAAAGAGGGAATCACAGAAATATATTAAATCATGTATTGACTATTATAAGGCACACGTTGATTTTAAACGTACAGCTCGTTAAAGTGTCGGGCTGTCGCATTTTAAGAAATATACCCGAAAGAAAGAGATTAAAATATATTAACAAAAATGAAAAACAATAATTTTAATCCACAAGGATCCACTCTCACTGTCGCATGGACTAAGGCGTCACTCTCACAACAGAATGGATTGACCAGGATGGAGATGTGAGGCTTTGAATCCTGGTAGGGTGTACTGAGTTTGCTTTTTTATTAAATCGTGTCCCGCATTCCCTCCATGCAAATGTGGGTATATTTTATCTATAATATATCTTTTAATCACTACAACATTATTGTGGTTAAATATTTGATTATAAATTATAACTAGAAAGTTTAGTGAGAGATGGTAAATAAAACAAATTATTGTACGTACAAGGGCTTCCGGAGGTATGTGAAGCCACATTAGGCCTACTCTACGAGGGACCGGGTGAGAGCCTCCCGTAGACCACTGGTGGTTAACATCTCGATCTTACAATAATGGTCTTGGGACCTTTGTGAGACCCTCACAAGTAGATCACATGTTCCCCAAGTTCCATGATAACAAGATTAGTGAAACCTGGTATCTTGTAGAAACACTATACAATATTCCGAAAGTGGCCCTTGATGGGGTATCCAAGTTTCAGAACAGATTTATACCGGAAACATGCTAGTGTGCGCCCAAAAGGATTCTCAGATACTGGTTATGAAATAGCTGCATCTTGAGCACGTATGAGCTCACCAGGTACCCTCACTTGGAACAAGTATAGTCAAAAATTGGCATAAGAGACTGCTTGTACAGTTTCTAGTTGATAAAACCATTGGTTACTAGGTCACAGGCGTCAGTCTCATCGTGTCAGGTTGGATGGTCATGGGGAGATTGAGATTATGATCCCCACTGAGTGCTCTAAGTTGGATTTCCCTAAATTTGTTCCCATTTTGATAACATTCAAGCTTACCTGTCAGTGTAAATATGTGGATATATCCTGTATGGATAGTAGCACGGACATATTTTGGGGTGTGAAAGGGGACACACGTCTGTTTAAATGGTAAATTCTTAGTACCATAAAATAAACAGCGACTTGCTTTATTAGTTAAATTTAAAATCCACGTTTGGAGTAATGCATAAATGATTAAGGTAATAATATCTGTATACGCCTAATTATTATTATTATTAGGTGTTCTTTCTTACGACAGGTCCATTACTTTTGTAATTGAAATTAGACCGCTAAAGCACCCTCTCTTCTGCCTCCTCCTTCAGCTCCCAGAATTTTTTTCTTTTCTTCAAGTTATTATATATTTGAGTCCTTTTTATTCCTAAGCTCCTTCATCCCTCAATATATTGTTCAATGACGTCATACAGAAGAAAATAATTCCACCTAAGTGTGTTTCTGATACAATTTGCTTTGTACCATAGAATCACATCCAAAATAATTCTCCTCTAACCCTATCTTCTTAGGACTTGTTTATTTGTCACCTTGGTTGTTCATCTGATCTTCTAAAGTCTTCTCCAGCACTAAATCTCAAAGCTGTCTTAGTATTTATATTCTATCTTACCAAGTTTCTGCTCCATACACCACTTTGTTCCAAATGTAACGTTTTATCAGTGTGTTTCTCAGTTCTAAACTTTGCTGGTCAGCATTATATGCCTTATTCATTTCACTTTAATTATTATTTGTGTTTTTATTTGGTAAGGATAATTTTTTTTCTCCCAAATTTAAAGTGAAGATCAGTTTGTTTTTTATCCTCAGATAATTAAGAAATAGTGATGTCTTTGACTGGTAAAACGGGGAGCACACCAATAAAAAATAACTAGCAAGCGTCCATAACCACTCTGCCACAGAAGTAGAATCATTAACAATGATTCCCATTCAAACTTGGGTCATGTTTTTTGCTGACCGATCCCGAGAAGCTCTATATGGGGAGAGTCAATGACCTCCTGAATCATTGTGACTACACCACCTGAAACCTCGTCTAGGACCAGTGAACTCCTAAATAAACACACAGGGCCCTCACTCGTGGGTTAGTTTACCTTACCCCCAGACCCTAGTCCGGTCTCGGAATGGGACATGTGTTTTGGGGGCAGGGTTCAAAGACCTTCCTTTACAAACAACCAGCTCCCGTGTCCCGTGCCAAGGAGTTCGTCGGCCTGATGGTTGTTGTCAAATAATGTACCTCTATTTTTCAGTTGGGGACGGGGGGTGATATAGGGTCCCGGGCACCTTTACTTTAAGTATTGGGTATTAGAATGGTCAATCAACCCCACCAACAAAACATTCGTTCTTACCCAAAACCCGTTTGTAGTGGCTCCTAGCCCTTTCTATGTGACTGCTCTGTTTGTTCGATGTCTAATATACATTAAGTTTGGGTATACTGTATTGATGTCCTAGGTTAATTTAGTATATAAGTTTCTGACCCTGTGTGTGTGTTCATCCTGTTATCCCTATATTACCATTCCTGGTGCTTGTGTTAAGTGATGCTGTTCTAGGTTAGGCTAGTTTGTAAGTCTTTATCTCTGTGAATATATATTACCATTTGCCCAGATATAACAACTCCTGGTACTTGTGTTAAGTTTTTCTGTCTTGGGTTAATTTAGTATGTAAGTCTATATCTGTGAATATGTACATTTCCTGGTGCTTGTGAAAAGTGTTGCTGGCCCAGGTTAAGTTATTTTGTAAGTATATTTCCTGTGTAGATGTTCGTTCTGTTACCCGTTTACTACAATTCCTGGTGTTAGTGTTAAGTGTTGCTGTTGTAGGCTAGGCTAGTTAACAGTGTGTGTGTGTTCGTTCTGTTACCCGTTTACTACAATTCCTGGTGTTAGTGTTGTGTTGTTGTCCTAGGTTGAGATAGCTGATAAGGCAATACCCTTTTTATATCAAACTTTTACCATTATATTACACCCCCTGGAAATTGTTTAAGGCTGCAGTAATGTTAAATTATCTTGTATGTTTACATCTATATATATGTGTTCGTACGGCTATCCAGACCAATTTTTTTTCCAATCATTTTCAATTTTCTTTGAAAATAATTCTATATTCTTTTTTCTTTCTTTTAAACCCATTTTGTAATGCTCATTAGACTTTTATTAACTCACCCAACTTTGTCAATTGCAACATGCTTTTTTCATTGTATTCTATATTAATAACCGAAGGTAGTAGAAATATTTTTTAAAAAAGTAGAGGAACCAAAGTTTTTTTTACAAAGCTAGATAAGTTTTTTTTCCCAACCAATCGCTTTACATGTTCGAAAGAAGATTTGGAAGGGCTGTAATTATTGATCATTCGTTCGGATGATAGGAAGAGCTTATTATTTGTTGAATCTGTTTTTATATTTCCCTCTCTTTTTCCCAAAACCTATTTTTCAGTTTCGCGCGCGCAAAAGTGGCGCTGCTTAGTTCTTTTTTTTTGGATCCCTCTCCAATTTTACCCCCTTCACACCTATCCTCGTCTCTTTCCGCCTACAAATTCAAGTCTGCTTTCTAGTAGTGAAGGAACAATCTAACAGATGGCGTGTGAGGCATTTTATTGAGCAGCGGAAAGAAGAGAGAAAAGGGGGTTTAAAAAAATTCGCGTGGGTTAGGGAAGGGTGGTGTACGGGATAGGAGAGGGGTTATTCAAAGGGTCTCCTCAGTACCAGACAGACACGAGTAGATATTTTGTCTTCCCGTAGAGGAAGAGGATTTCGAACGCCATGCTTTCAATTCACGACCTTCTCTATGAACAGACAAATATAAATTTATATTTAGATTCAAGAATAAACAAAGAGGGAATATTATATAAGATTGTGGTTGATGGCTCGATACTTATTCTTCTTCTCCCTCCTACCAGAGAGTTCTGAGTATAAAGGTTCTCACGAAATATACTTTGTATCAGCTCAGTGCTTAAATATATGTCCGGTAAACTAATGGTTATTATAATAGTTTACCACTCTTCCATCTACATAAGCGCGTGTATATTTTTCTTGGATTCTACCTTCTCTTCAGTACCTACCCCATCAATTTAGCTAAATTCTAATAGCCTCGATGGAGAGTATGAATTTGCTACACATAGTAATTCTCCCCCTGCCCTTAATTTCTTATTAACTAAACACATTATTTCACAGATACCAGTAAATTTTATGCCACAATCATAAGCTAGATATTCTTTAATAATTTTTGCTCAACACAGCTTCCATTTTTAGTTTGGTATATTATTTTAAACTATATTAGTTACTTTATATAAATATATAGTTAATTGTAGGCTCAGAAAAAGGAGAAGAAGAAGAAGAAGGTTTGGATTGCTAGCAGATGTCAAGAAAGGAAGAAGCTACAAAAGTATGAAAGAAGACGCTCAAGACCGAAGAAGATGGGATATGTCCAGTTGATACCTGTCTCAGGACAGATTCACAGAATAAATCTCAGAACAGTTCTATTTGAGACGTTTAAGTGCACGTCTGTAGGTATTCTCAGATACCGGTTATGAAATACCTGTATTTTGTGCTGGTGTATGTCCATCAGGACATGTTTAGTCGAGAATTAGCCTGAGAAATTGCTGTTCATACCTGAAATTTAAAAGTAAATTATATATTACAGAATACTATTTCCAATATTAATGTGTTCTACTATTTACATTCCAGCCTTTTCCACAACTAAATTTAAATCCATGCCTATAGATAATATATGCCATTTTAAACTAATAATATCGAGTTTATTTATGTTAAAATATGTGTTCGTCCATCATCACTAAGCAAATTATTATTTTGATTTACTTCAGATCATAGTTTTTTTAATTCCAGTACATCACAAGTCAAGAGTACTATATTATCGTAGCAATAAAAATTGTTTTTAGCTTATTAAAAACATTTTTCAAATACCAATTTTACCACTCCTTAAATAACCAGACATATTTTTATAACTGTAAGTCATACGCTTCGATTGGAACTTATTTGAATAAATATTTATTTTACTCATTCAACTGTTTTGTTTGAAAACCAAAATGCCTTATTTACGTTTTCTTTAAAACATTATTTATGCTATGCATTGAAATAATTGTGTAGTAATATGTAACATATTTTAGATGTTAATTTTAATTTATTTATCATGTCCAGGATTAATTTTCAATATAATATATTTAAATTACGTTATTAAACCCATGCCTAATTTTCCAAATGCTGAATATATCACTATTTATCGGAAGTGAGATAGCTGGATGACATGGATGTGTGATGTGTCAGATTCATAGTAAAATAAATAAGAGTATAAAGTAAATAGATAAAGATAGGTAGCTTCAACTGTATATGCACATTTACACACCCGAAAAGTTTATACAGTCACCAAGCGTCTGTTTGTTTGTTTGTTGAGAGTTTTTATTATATTCATCGATAAGATCTTAAGCTGAAACTTGGCATATCGATTAAATAAGTGTTGTAGCTACCCCAATATACTTAAAACTTAATTTTTTAGGATGAGGGTGAGCCCAGGAGGATTCAACACACTGCGATCACGAGGCTAAATTCACTACAATATATAATATTTGTTAATGGAGCATGCCATCCTAACGAGAAAATACAAAACTTGAAATAAACCAACAAAAACCCAATAAATTGGCAGAGGATACTTTCAATTTTGAGACATCTAAAGCTATATTAAAAGGGAACAAACTTTGCACGAATTTGAAATTGTGGAGACAAGCCTAACCACTAGTAAGATAAAAAAAACACAATAGGTAGAGTATTATATTTTATTAAATATGAATCCAATAGCCAAAGCTATTATTTATGCTTTTAGAGATGAGTACTCCATCTAGATATCATATTTTGAAAATTGAAAAATGATACCTGTTCATGGGAATCGAAAACGTGACCTTTGACTTAGTATGCCCATGCTCTTACCACTGAGCTATCCAGGAATCATTCCATGTCTAGAATCATTCTTCACTCATATTTTAAGGCAGAGTCTATGATGGACGTGCGAAAATAATTGGCTACAAATGTGTGATTTTATTAAGATAACGTATCAGATAACGCAGCCACCATTGACTCAGTAGTTGGCTTATACTGCCACTTGTACAGTTATTATAATTGTAAGGGATTGCATATTTAAGAATCAAATAACCAATGCTATTATTTATGCTTTTAGTGAGGATTACTCCATCTAGATATCATATTCTGAAAATAGGAAAATGACACCTGGACACGGGAATCGATCCCAGTACCTTTATGCAATCCCTTACAATTATAATAATTGTACAAGTGGCAGTACTAAGCGAATCACCAAGTTGAAGGTGGTTCCCTTATCTGATAGCTCGTGAACTTAATAAAATCACACATTTGTAGCCGACAATTTCCGCACGACCATAATATACTTTGCCTTAAAATATGGGTGAAGAATGGCTCTGCGCACGGGACGATTCCTGGATAGCTCAGTGGTTAGAGTATTGGCTTACTAAGCTATAGGTCCCAGGCTCGATTCCTGTTTCCATATCTCATTTTTTCAATTTTCAATTTATTAAATATTGTAAAAATTGGCATATACAGGTTGGAAGGGACAGATCTGTCAAGTTTACATATTGAATTAAATAATTGGTTCTGAACTCCAAGCAATTCGAATTTTAAAACTACAATGTTTTTCACATTAATTTATGGAACAGAGTGATAAAATGTTGAATTTTATTTAGAGTAAAATGTTTTTATTTAATAACTTGGTACCTGTTGACTTGCTATAAAACATCTCTTCTAAATGAAGCAGCACGTATTGAAAGTAAGCAATATGTTGGCTAACATTTAATATCATAAACCAGTAATCACATGATTTAAGTCTTCAGACTCGCAATATATATACAAGTAAAAATAAATGCCGAGGTACACTTCTACAGGAATTTCTAAATAATTATACCTAGTTTCAGATTTTAATGTTCCTTGGTTTTGGAGCTACCAGCACCGGCAATCAAGCGGCTCAAAATGAATATGTAAAAAAAATTAGCTATGGTTATTTATTTGTTAACATATGTAAGAGTAGAAGAAAATACTGCAGAGATAAACTCACCCTAAGGTTCCCTTAAGTATGCCTGTCTTTTCCAAGTTTTATCTTGATTTTAAAAATAACCGCCCCATATGCCATGAAGTCTATTGTGAAAGGATGATAAAATGTTGAAAATAAAAAAAAGCCAATAAAAGCTCAAGCTTCCTTAAGTATTGTACATACGCCAAGTTATAACTTTGAATGTTTTTTTTGTTTGTCAGCAAGCCACGCCATTGGCCACGTGTCTTAAGGGTTCAAACGCGTGCAATATATAGTACTATGCAAAAGTAAAAAAAGTACTTCTGAGATGCACAGCTTAAATAATCCTAAGTACCAAAACTTATGCAAAATATAAATTTAAGTTTTATCTTTTTCCCTTAGTTTTTAAGCTACCCAAACTGATGGTTAAGTGGTATAAGGCGTTATAGTAAATATCTAGAAGTAAAAAGGCTCCTATTGAGGTAAACGCACTCAGAATTCATTAAATAAATATTAAAATTATTATTAGCACCACGTCTTACTACCCGTTCGGGTTATACGCACTTACGCTAATGTGTAGTGAAATGGTGATTGTGAGATGAAATGAAGGACCTACAGTTTAACGTGGAATCCGAACCACGGTGGAGGCATTCCTCACATTCACAAGTTGGGATTAATACACTTCTTGTCAGAGGTGAAGGAAGGGTTTGGGAATCAGATAAATATGTGCCGGGACCGAGGATTGAACCCCGGCCGCCAGCACAGAAGTCTGACACCTTACCCCTAGACCACCAGGTCACCTAAAAAATATTAAAAGATTCATATATCTATATTTCATTATTTTGGAGCTACCCACACCGATGGTCAGGTGGTCTAAGTCGTAAATTTTCGAATGTATGTAAAACTAAATAAAACACGCTTGAGGTGTCGAGTTTGGCGTTAGGCCTACTCTAAGTACATAGGCCTAACCTAAGTTTCATAATCCTATGTTTTATAACTTCTTAAATATGTGGTCATATGGTCTAAGGCTTCAGTGTCAAAATTAATACAAAAGTAGAATTACATATGCTCTAGTTGTTTATTTGAAAAAGAAAGTCCGAGATTCACATATTGCATATGCTTGTATTCAAAATTTTAGTTTTCTGGGCTTCTCAATTATTAACTACCTATACTGGTAGTCAAGTGGCTTAAGTTGTTATGCTCACAATTTGTAAAAGTTAAACAAAATATATCAAAGGTGCATAACTACAACCCAAGGTTTCCTTAAGTAGGCAAACTTATCTCAAGTTTTAGCTTTCAGATTTTGTTTGGACTGAACCACCTGAACTGGTGACCAAGAGATTTAAGACACTAGGTTTTCAATAAAACAATGCATTAGATTCATGCCTTCAATTTCCTAGAATAAGTATGCAAAGTATAATAGATTTCTTTGTTTTGGAACTACCTGAACTAGTAGCTATGTGGTTACGCTTACTTCTAAATAAGATATTTTTTAGTGTAAAATTCCTAAGTTTGTTTGAACATATTAAATATCCATGTAAATTAAAATCAAATAAATAGTTTACGTACTAATGTAAATGTGAAACAATAAACCACTATGAACTCTAAATTATCTTTGTATATAAGATTGATATTTCTTCTTAAAATTCATACTGCACTTAAATTTAATATTTTACTTGTCGATCAAGTTGGACGGAAATGAAAATAGTACTATAATTATTAATGGTGCATCTAGAAATTAACAGTTTTTAAAGTTGTCATTAAGCCAGTATCGTCATGGATGTCAATGTTAATAAATAGAATACGCCCATGATGTTAATCCTTAAGTTCCCATAAAGATGCATATAAGATTTCATTTTTATAGTTTTCTTGTTTTTTGACTTCTAACGCCTACACAAAAATATATATCTTATTTTATTAATATGTTTAGAAGCGAACCATTCTTGACGATAGCCCACGTTCTTGAAGTGGTTTGATCATTTTCTTAATCTTTGAGTTTTCAAACCTTCTTTTGTTTATTTATATTAGTTGATTTTAAATATTATATTTGAGCCATAAATTGAAATACTAATGTGTAACTCTACATTTGGCACATACATTTACTATTGTAGTGATTACTAATATTATATAAAAATAAAATATGTTAATACGAACCAAGCTCCATGTCATAAAACTATTCATACATTTTAAAATTTAACTTCTAATTGACCAAAGACTTTTAAAATTTGAAGGCATAAAATTCAAAAGTAATTTTTGTTTATATTTTTCGGAAATTGGCTCATTGATTTTAAAATTCATAAATAAATCACCACTGCAATGAAAAATAAATTTGTGGCATATTCCAACACTTCCAACTTTGTGGTATTTAAATTAATTTTAAACTATAGGAATATAAAACCGCTAAGGTCAGATGATGACGGTCATAAAAATGTTCTTACTATTGAAGACAGAAATATAAAAAAAACTATATGAAAAATAAAATCGACCAGGGAACCTAAAGATTGAAGCGGAAGTGGAGGTAGAGGAAGTCGAAAAATGACTCAGCATTTTAAAGAGTGAAGTGGAGAGAGCCATACAAAACGCGAAGAAGGAAAGCTGTTTGATATGACGAAATACCAGCGGACCTTCTAAAGGAACTAGAAAACAATGGATCCATGGCTCAGATAAAACTTATAAATATGGTTTACGAAACAGTAGAATGGACTAAGGACCTTCTATACGTAGCCATTATGGCTCTAAAACGAAGAAACAAGCCAAAAAATGCAGTGATCATACTCAACAGGTGACTGGAACAGAAAATATAAAGTTTAATTAAAGAAGACAAATTTGGGATTAGGAAAGGAATCAATGATGCCTTCTGTATGCTGAGAATAATTTTAGAGAGAGTGCTAGGAGTCAGGGAATAAGTCTATATTGGTTTTATCACCTGGGAATTGCGTTCGATAGAATTAAATGGAAGAAACTGATGTAGATACTCTTGAAGATCGGCAGCAAATGGAAGGACATTAAACTGATTGAAAACCTGTACCTGGGGCAGCGAGTTAAGATGAGGCTAAATAATGGTGAGACCAACAGCGCAGAGATTGGAAAAGGAGTGAGACAGTAATGCTGTTTGTGACCCAGTCTGTCCAAAATTTATGGAGAGTCACTGGTCAAAGAAGCCCTAGTGGCAATTTCAGGATAGGAAGACGCGTCATCAACACTATCAAATACGCAGATGACCTAACATTGTTGGCCTGAAATAAAGAAGAGTTGTAGGAAATTATGGCTCGGCTAGTGAAGATAGGGAGAAGATATGGCATGGAGATCAACATTTAGAAGTCAAAAGTGATGATGATAAAAAAAAGTAAGAGCTACTTAAAATCAAATTTGGAAACCAATAGTTGGAAAACATAGAGAGTTTCAAGTACCTGAGAGGTCTGCTGACTAGGAAGCCTACTGCACCAGGGAAATCAGGTCAAGGATCACCACAGACAAGCAAGATTTCAACAAGAAGAAGTTACTACTGACCAGCAAGTTGAGCAGAAGTAGAGTTGAGAAGAAGTAGAGTTTTCTAAAAGCATATCCACAATACTGATATGCATTTAGATTATTATAGTGATAGCTGTTTGTGGATAAATTGCTCTAAAGCCATACCCACTTATAGATAGCTAAGTAGAAACTATATCGATTGTTGGTTGGAAAAAAGCATGAACATGTTAGAACGGTCAAAGGAAACTCTAGCCAAGTTGATATTCAAAATGATGGTTTATTGAAAATACAAGAATTTTAGATTGGTATAAAGCTATATCTAACGTGTGAGCCAACACATAGAGTCTTATAGTAATAGAAATTTGTGAGCTCAAAACGTAAAGTTGTATAAAACAAGATAAACTATATATTCAAACAAGAAGACTATTAAAGTGATGGTTGATTCTAGAAACAATATGTAGCGTATAATAAAACACTATTCATTGCATGATCAAACATTAGGAATATTAAAGTAATAGTTGTTTGTAAATACAATATATAAATCAGTATAATACAAAATTCATTATATGCTCAAACAGGATGAATACTATAGCCTAGTGATGGTTGTTTGTGACTACAAGATTTGAAGAGGTTTAAAACAATACCCACTATAAGCTCAAACAAGTAGAGTATTATAGAGATAATTAAATACGTTTGCTTGTTAATAATTGCGTAAAGCGGTATAAAACAATGTCCACTATATTATAATAAAACAATGATAGTATTATATATATATATATCTTTGCTTGTAAATACAAGCAACGTAAATTGGTTTAAGCTATAATCCACTATATAGTCAAACGATTATGCTATTTACAAATTGGATCTTATGAATACAATCGATGGTCTGAAATAGTATCCACAATAACACCAACCGTAGGCCTACATTCTATCATTAACATGTTTGGTCCTATGAATATAAGCTCTTTAGAAGTATCTAAAATAATAATATTTAGCACCGGGTCTTACTACCCGTTCAGGTTATACGCTTTTTTAAGTAATAATTACTCTACTGGATTAGGAATTAGGAAGGTTGAATTAGAGGAAGTGAACCTACATTTGCGTGAAAGGAGAGTGGAAAACCATTTAGGAAAAGCCACCCACAGTTCACCCGACCGAGATTCGAACCTCGATCTCCCCGTCCTCAGCAGTCGAGATCAACACGACAAGCGCGTCAGCCAACTACGCCACCGAGGCGGGTGGTATCTAAAATACTATCTATCATACAATCAAACCAGAAGCGTATTAAAGTGTGTGTTTTTGTGAATGCAAGCATGGCTGAAGGATTAAACATTTATTCACTATATATATAAGACACACAGTTATATTAACGTGGTAGTTGATCGTGATTACATGTTTAGTAAAATGGTATAAAGAAGTGTTATCCGCCATGATAGTCAAACACAGAGATTGTTAACGTTATGGCACTGGTGAACACAAGAGTGGAAAAATAACCCCACAATCAAGGAGATTATTAGCTTTATCTTTATATGTAGTTCAGACTGTCTTAAAAATATTAGTACTGTATTCAACTACATTTTAAATTCATTGATCAATTATTTATCAAATGTTCAATACAATATTGTTTTATATTCTAACATAAACAGATATGACATAAATAGCTATTACATACCTTATACTCACACATATTAAATAACTCACTTAAATTAATCTTTTTATTAAAGTTTTAATAATATTTTATCTTTGAATTGATCCTGATAAACGTTTAATCACGATACATATACAAATGTATTAATGTTTCAATTATTTATAAATCTCTGTATTGTCCTTAAAAATAGTTTATGTTCTATTGTATTTTATTTTTCATCACGTCTCACTACCCGTTTGTGTTGCACACATATGAACTAGTTATAATAGTGAGTTAGGGATTAGGAAGATTTAATTTTGAGTAAGTGGACCATCATTTGAGTTGGGGTGGACTGAATAATTAAGAAAAAAATATCTCAGTAAACCCGACAGGAGTCCATTCCATGAGTCTATTCTATCACGAGAGTCATGTTGTAAACTTTTTATTATAATTATTAAAATTTCAAAATCTAGAATATTTAATAAGAATAGCGAATTGTGTGGAAATAGGGAGATGTAGAGGTAAAATAATTATTATATTTATATTTCGTGTCTTAAACATTTCATACAATTACAATATATAAATAATATTTGTTTGTGGAATAGGGGATTGGATTTAAATCAAAATGAGATGGCACCCAAGAAAGTTTGCTTCATATCTCAACGACCTATCGGGATATCCAAATATTTACATTGATGGGGTAAGGTCGATAAAGGTAGAGTTTTGGATAATAAACTAACCTTTTGTAATGGGGGAAATAGCGAAACCATTTTAGGAAATATACAACATAGTTCACTGTGCCGGGATTCTAACCACAGCCTCCCCATCCCCAGAAAACTAGACTTGATGTAACAGATGCCTTTATCCTCGTGCCCACCGTTTGATTTGCATTTTAATCAGATGCGATTTTACTCACATCGGTGGACACGTGGACTAAACGCCAAGCTCACAAAGCCTGGATTGCTAGTGGAATGATGTTAGGGTTCGAATTCAGGCCTGGTTCACTGAGAATAATTTTTCCTAAATGGTTTCTCACTTTTCCCCTAAATAATTTGATCAAATTTCTTTTAGATTCTTCCTTTATTACCGCTAATCCTTTAGCGAATTATTGCACTCGAATACAATGTATGGATAATGAGACGCGGTGGGGGGAAATAGGTGGAACATCTTTATATTTTTTGACAAAAGTAAATTCAATATTTTATAAATTAGCTATTGAAAATATCCATATGCACAAATATTTCATCTATAACTTTGAATAAATAAAATGCTCACCCTTAAAAATAATAATACATCACTATCTTGAATGCTGCAGGCTGTGTGAAAGTTCGGGGCTAAGACATTTCACCTTTGCGGCCAGTGTGTGTAGACTGACGGTGAATCTTTACCCCCGTAGATTCGGCAATGTTTCACGCTAGGCCTAGCTCGGGGGCAGACGTCCCATCCCACCAAGATCACAAGAACTTCTAGAATAAGTATTGTACCATCACCGTACTTAGGCTTTCGGGAGGTCCCTCATAGCTTGTAATAATAATAATAATAATAATAATAATAATAATAATAATAATAAAATTCAATAAATAAAGGCTTTATTATTATTACTTTTCCACTTTATGAATAAGTTATTGGTACTTAATAAAAATATAGTTTGTATCATGCTTTAATTAAATATAATAAGTGTTATGTATTAAATAGCTCGTAAACTCTTAAATTTCATTGTTGTTAAATATTATTTAATTTTTCTCTCTTTTTATCTCAAAATATCATAGTAATCATATATTTTTTAAGTTAATTATTGAATATATATATATACTATAAAATACATAATAATATATAATATATAGTATACAATATTATGACATGGTTCATGATGTTATAAAAAAAAGGATAAAGGCCTCTTAGAAAAGGTCACTAAAATGGTACCCCTTATATATATATATATATATATATATATATATA
>CABFOW010000017.1:202150-367933 GCA_902141385.1 Timema californicum
ATATAATTTCCTATCTCGTATCTCAGAATTACACCAAATTTGAGTGTAGATCTCCTTTTAGATATATTTACATTTGAAATAGGGATTATTTTAAGATAGTTAAACCAACAATATTATATTATATTTATTGAACATATAATATCTATAAAACATTATTTTTTCAATACTACTAGGAGCACCATTGATATATTTTGATTTAATTTTAATTTCAATTAGTACGATCAACACAAGAGCTATTAATGGATTTATCTAAAAGATAGAGATAATAATGGTAGTTAGAGAAAGTACACTTGAATTTGTAAAGAGAAAAAGTGAGAAGCCATTTAAGAAAAACTAACTAGTTTATCCAGAACTTGATTCCTGAACTTTCTGTGAACAGAAAACCAATCAAGACGAAGTGGAGCCCTTTGGGTTTGTTTCCCTAGGATAGGGGTGATATTTACGATTTTTTTTTAAAATACCAAGAGAGTATATTTGTATAATTTGAAAGAAAAAACACAGAAAAAAGTAAATTTGTTTAATACATTATTATATTTAGTTTAATCTGATATTTTTAAAAACAAATTATTATACTAACATATATTTAAAAAGTAGCCTTTATAAGCGGTCGAATGATCTAATTATAGGGTGTCATTGTCACAATAGGCTGGATCACTTATGATGATATTGGGGTTCGGATCCCAGTGGTGTGTGATGTAGGTGTATGTTTTTAAATCATTTTCGACACAAATACGGGTATTCTTCCTCTAAATTAAACCTTCCTCATCTCTAACAGATTACCGTGACTAATACATTTCGTATAAGCCAAACTTATAGTAAGAAGTAGGGCTAAATGTCATAAAAATCTTTATTAAAAATGGAATTTTTTGAATCCCCACACATTTGAGTTTTTTAAAAATATAAAACAATTAATTATAATAAAACTAGTGCATATATTAGCCAAATATTGCAATTTGTGTAGAAGTTTTGCTAGAGTAATTTTACAAAGTGATGTAAACAAAGATTTATTGTTAAGATGAAATCAAGTAGCAAAAATTAGATAAAATCTAAACCATGAAATACACATTGACTATATTTATGAAAGTTAATAACATTCCCCATTTTAAGAAAATTATTCCCTCAATCAACGAATATCAAAAATGTATTGGGACTGAATATTATAATGGCCATTTTGTGACCAGATTAAAAAGTTTAAAGATGAAGAAGAAAAGTTAGTGATATTTAAAAAATCTTTATATCCTATAGTTATTATTATTATTATTATTAGTTTGCTTGGTATACAAATATTTTTGAGGTAGTTTTTCTAGTTTTTGCACTATACCTAAGTGAGAATATGGTTATTATTT
This sequence comes from Timema californicum, assembly GCA_902141385.1. Taxonomy (NCBI): domain Eukaryota; kingdom Metazoa; phylum Arthropoda; class Insecta; order Phasmatodea; family Timematidae; genus Timema; species Timema californicum. The sequence continues at coordinate 203,497 of CABFOW010000017.1, forward strand.
TTAACTAAAGAGAAACATTTATTATTTGCAGATATACAATACATATAAGTTGATAGGCTAATTTCTAGCTTTTATGTTTGCACAGTGGATCAACTACACAATTATTTTTCGTTCACATCACATTCAAACTCTGCTTTATGTAGATTAATGATAATGTAAATAAATAATTACAGTACATAAAATATGAACCAATGCCCAGTCATCAGAAAAACTGGGTTTTATAAAAGAGAAGATTTTTTTTTTGGAAGCTACTATTTTTCCCGATATCCTAGAGCTCTGACCGTTAAAATAAGTATTTTTTTTTGTCTAAATCACTTTAATCGTTTACTCATTTTTCAACTACCGAAAATGGGCTTAGTAAGATTAAGATTAAATTTGAAAATCAAGACCTTTGAAAATGATTCCACTCGTTGATAGGCTGATACGCTATATAAAGCTAAGATAAAAGTTGGGATACTTGTTACATATCTTTTTCATATGATATTTTCTCAAATTAAATAAAAATATAAAATTTGAAACTTTGTAAATATACATTTTCAAGATTTATACTTTTAAAAACACAAGATAATTTTACATCTTAATATAAATTATACGGACAAGTTTGGAAGTTGATTGAATTTTCACCCCCATTAGTTTGGTGAGAGAATAAGAAAACAAAAATATATCAAGATGTACAACGATAAATGTGCGAGATACTTATATATCTATTTTTTCAGAATATAAAACATTCAAAATACTGTATATCACTTTCTACTTTCACATATTTTTTACTATCACAATAATGTAGTTAACAAAAATCTAATAAATATATATTTTCAGGTGTAATAATTAAGAGTAGAATGTAGAGAATATGTACACACATTAACTTGGAAAAATAATTGTAAAATTGTAATAAAAATTACATATGAAAAATTACCCTTGTACACCTGACTGGGATATATTTATACATTATAATAAAGCCTCTACTATATTTATGCCTTAAGGAATGCGACCATTATTGTGATATATATTTATTAATTTTGATTTAAAAATTATATTTAAATAGATTACTAGGAGTCAATCTTGAGCCAGATTAATTGGAACACTAGATCCACAGTTACGTTCGAATTGGAAAACTGATCAAGGTGTGGTTCTCGCCATTCTTCACTCGACAACAGAAAAATTGGGATCTCTTTTTAAAAAAAGGTTATTTTTAAATCTCTATTTAAAGTTTGTTTGTATTTTGAAAATATGACAAAATGGTTTCTTAAGTATCAATTCCAATATTTTCTAAATTATTAAAACATATAAATCCACGTTAATTTCCTGTGTCTGGTTTGAACTGTATTACCTAAGTTAGATGGGCCCTTAAGATTCTGAAACCTTGATTATTTAAGCTGATTAATTCACTTGCTTAACTTATTGAGTTTTCTAAACAAAAATGTATTATAGATGTATGAAAATTATACCTTGTTATCAGGCGAGAACTATGTTTCGAATATTAACTCAACATATTTTAACCATCATCAGTGCTCAGACGCACGTGTCAGGAATGCCGTTGAAAATTGAATCCATGTCAAGAGTATTAAGATGTTTTCTTCTAAAGTCCTTCAAGCAAATTCCGAGTAAACCTAAATTCTACCTCTTTCATGCTAACCTCATAAATAATAATGCTTATCACCACGTCTTACTAACCGTTTGGTTTATACGCTTAAATACTAATTACGCTAATGGGCTAGGAATTGTACAGGTTGAATATAGAGGAAGTGAACCTCCATTTACGTGGAGGGAGAGTGGAAAACTATTGAGGAAAAACCACCTTAGTTAACCCGAGCAAGACTCGAACTTCGATCTCCCCTTCCTAGGCAGTCAAGCTCAACACGAAACTAGCACGTTAGCTAACTATAATACCGAGTTGAGTAACCTAATAAATTATTGTATATTCATGGTTAGCCAGGGTGGCTAGTTAGATACGTAACACCGATGTAAAATGTAATCGACTAAAGTAAAAAATACTAACTATTCCTTTAACCAAATACAATCTATTTTTTAAAATATCTTACTAATATTTTATGATGTAAATATGGTTTAGTAATGATTGTAAACTAACTAAAAGTACGATACATAGAGTTATCATTTAAAAAACTGCACCGGAGCCTCACTAGATTAATTTCTCCCTCATGTTTGACCGACATTTTAAATTATATTACCTAGTTTTGAATGTAAGACATTATTAATCTTATATTGTGAAAACTTCATACACACATACATATATATATATATATATATATTACAAATATTATTTTGGATCTAGTAATGACGTATAAAATATATTCACGTTTAACTGATATTTTTGATGATACCGGTTTATTCCACGCTCCAGGTTATTTCGGTCCTTAAAAAATATACTTTCTAATAAATAGTATAGCTATCTCTTTATCCTTAACACTATTCAAGTAACTGTAACTAGCAGCCTTTAAAGATTAAAGAATATGCTTACAAAATAACATAGATACTTTCCAAAATATATAACTCGTTTTGTTTTGAAAAAACGTCCGTTACTCTTCATTGTATTGCCTATATTACTCCTTAACACAAACTTTTGCCTATCCTAGTACATCAATATGATCTATTGTGAGAGAAAGATGGAACAAAAGTTCCTCCTAAACTCTTACAGATCTTAGTGCATCAACAGTAAAGTATATAAACGGTAAAAAAAAAAAACTAACCTACTTTATTAAAATTCCCCATGAAGAAGATTAATTTTAAAAAAAAATCAGTCTATACGACGAGTTGAACTATCCAAGTCACAAGCTATTTCCCAAGAATTCTTAACCGTGAGACCTAAAAGACAAGGAGTGTATCTATCATCCCTTGAAAAATAAGATTAGAAAAGATCACCCCCTTCCTTCTTTTGCATTCGAATAAGAACTGTCCAGTAAATTCTATGATCAAATGGAAACCACCCCCTTCAGTAAAAGCACCTGAGATAAAAGACAGATCAAGCTATATAAAAAACCTACCCCACGCAAGTATGGCTTTATATCTTGCAAGAAGATCATTTGCAGACCTTCTCCAAAAATAAAATTGACTGCCCATTCCCTTTTACTCTCACCTGGTCAAGCAATGGAGGGTGGGAATTTATTGTGCGTGTGTATTACCTCGGAGGAATAAAGGATGAAAAAAGGGGTGGCAACTGACCTGTCCACTTTGCAACATGTGCAGGTAGAGGGGGTGCATCTGCAAGACGCTTCCCTCACTTGGTGCTGAGCTGACCTTTTATTTTCTTCAGCGAAGCACAACCTTTTCTCCAAACGGACAAAAGACTCATTTTAATGCACACCAGCTTTTGCAAGAAGGTTTCATATTCTTTTGAAAATATATTCGAGAGAAGAAGTTTATACGTCTTTTATTTTTGACTTACTTCTTATTTCTAAACTCTCAACCTCTTTTCAATATCTAACCTCTTTTATTCATGCAAAAAGATAGGGTGTTTTAAAACTGGTTTTCTTGCATGTTTTTTCCACCCCAGTATTTAGTATGTTTAGCTTTAAAAAAATGTTTTTATTTTCTCATGTCCTAAAGTTTTAGTTTACTTCACGTATGTGTGTTGTGCTATGTGCTTCATAGTAAAGTAAATTGCGCAGTCTTTGAACTTGTGATATTATATACAATAGTGAACTGATTTGGTGCGATTAAAATATGTTGTAACAAATATTATTGGGCAGTGCAAAATAAACAGTTTGGGAAAAATATATGTATATTTTAGAAATAATGGGAAAAAGGGTACCTAGGATTTTACAAGTGCTCTAAGATATTTACGATTAAAACTGTATTCGACTAAGTAGTCAATAAAACCACAATAGTCTATTTACCTAATTTCAGGAAATTTAAACGCTTAGCATTTTTGTGGAGTGTAATTACTAAAACTTTAATTAAATTTTTAATTAATTTGTATATTTTTATAAAATTAAAACAAATATTTAATATTCTGTTGAGTTGGTCAAAACTAAAATTAATTTAATGTATATATGATTGGTTGATGATTACATACTTGATTTTACATAAAATGACTGGAATTTTTATATTAGGAAAAGTTCGTTTAGATTTTCTAAGTTTACAACATTTTAAATCGTAAACATATCTATTTAAGATTCGAAAGATGTATTCTATTACTAATCTATGCATACTATAATATTAATACATCACTTAACATTCTAAAATTATTTATCAACATTTGATCATCAATAACTATTTCTAATTTCTTTGGCAACTTAGGAATTAATGTGAGCATCATGATGATAATGATTTTTAAGATTGATATTTGGATTTGAGATTCGTGAATAGTAAGTAAATTAAAAATTTGGATAAAAAAAAAGATTTTTTTTCAAGTGTTATTTAAAATGTTATTTTCAAACTAGCTATAAATTAAATTTATATTTGAAGCTTATAACTTTCTTCTTAAAATCTCTATGCAAACCGTAGGTATATTTATTAATTTAATATCAAATTGAATCTAATTTGATATTTTAATCATCGTCTTCAACTTAACAGCGTACACGTGTAGCCCGGGGGGAAAAACACAACAACTATTATTTGAAGAATTATTAATATATTTAAGGGAGTATATTAAGAAGTTTTTTTCAAATTAAAATACTTTTGAGAAAATTGGTTGAATACAGCAAGTTAATAAAAATGAGACTAAAAAAATCCTGTATGTGAACCATGCATTGACAGAAAGAAAAACTGTTTCCTCTGATGCCATCGTTGAAAGTAACGCGACATTTTGCATACAAAATCTGAGCCAACTGATCATTTATATCACAATAATCTTCACACATTAAATTAGTTACATAACACTTACAAAAGATATACCTCCAACTGCTTACTATCAATGTTAAAATCTAAATAAAGCCCAAAATTGTATATATAGATACCAATTTTGGCCATGAATGTAATTTAACCATTATCATTAGGCCATAAACCACGTCTACAAATTGGTATTAATTAATTTACTTTAAATTTAGATCTCCTTAATCTTGTGTTTCATAGGATGATATTAATTTTATAAATACGATTTTAAAAACTGGTAATTCACATTTGTGTATAATAGTACTCATTATTAAATAAGGTCGATAACTATTATTTCCGTTTTGTATAGCTATATATTTCAAGGATAAAATACCTTTGATACTAGATACCATATAATTTTCTTTAAAATAGTCATCAATTGCCTTCTATGTGCAATTAACATTATTACTAACGATTTATGTGTAGTTCGTTTTCTAATTTTATAGATCGCTATCTGCAAGTGCCCCGCGCTACCAATGTGAAACTAGCGGTCTCTCTTTAGATTACAGAATGACAGTCCTCCTTCGGGACAAAGTTGAAATTTCTCTTTGAATTTGAGATGAAACTTCTCTTTGGTGAAAAAAAAAGCATGAAATACAATAAATGGTCAGGGATTATTTTAAACAGTACGCACTTGACATTGAACCTATTTCCGTCAAAGGAACACCAATCTCTGGTCACGTGGTCATTAAGTTAAAAAAAATCTCTTGTGACCTACTATATATTCTGACTATCGCCATTTAACTTAAATAATGGTTAAGGGATGAGTAGTGTACCTTATTTTCATGGGAAGAGTGGGAAACCATAATAAAAAAATACACCTTTGAACCGGCCAGGATCAAAGCCCCGAACTTTACACCGCTGGCAGTCCCCACGAACTTGACATATCCCCATATTATTTTCATATCATAACAAATAATTAAAATAATTATTCAAAATATTTCATTAGCACACTAAACCACCCTTAATAATGAATTAATTAACGTTGTGAAATTATATTATAATAACTACAATATTGTTCTGATCTAAGCTGAGCTTTGACCGCTGGTTCACATTGTTTTACAGTTTGGGGCGAGGAGTGATAGAGATGCAGTCACTGTGGTAGAGAGCGTGGAGTCTCGGGTGACGACCTCTGACCTGACTACAGTATATGCTGAAACTAGATATACTCATGCGTTTGAATCAGAGCAAGGTAAGACGGGTTTAGATGAGTCCCAGGTTCTATAGAAGAGTACATTACTCACTTGTGAATATGGAGTTCTCCCATTTTAACAAATATTATTTTTTATCCATCACTTATTACTACCTCTTCCGGTTGTATGCATTTAATTATATCATTTATCCTAATGGGATATGGATAAGGAAGGAAGTAGAATTTATAGAAAATGTACACGTACTTATGTGTATGGGAGAGATAGAAAGACACCATCTAGGAATACTCACCTTCAATCCAACCAGCTGGGACTAGAACCCAGACATCCATATCACCAGTAAACTAGAGTACATATCAAGATATTTAGACCACGTGCCAAGTGCTGCATGTCTTACATTGATGAATTAACAGGTGGGGAACTGGGTGTGTGTTTGATCTAGATTTATTATGGTTAATAAGTCAAGTTTTGAATTTTTCTCATAAATATTGAATACTCCTTAGTATCCATAGCAAATTTATGCTCTTAAAGATTCAACTTGTACGTTTCTTCCACTATTTTAGATTAGCCATCTTGGATTTTCCAATGATTATATGTTTCTGATAAAGATGACATGTTCCATAACATGCATATCAAACTACTCCTCTCTAGGTGTCAATTTGTGTCTTTTTGCACACCATTTTCGATCCCTCATTTTGCATTTTTATAATTTAGTATTTTTCTCAGTTTTATGATCTATGGCATCAATATCAAATTTAGATTCTCCAGGGTATTGGGAAAAGGGAGAAAAAACCCTGGAAGGGCAAAAAGAAACAGCATAGATCTTAAATTTTTAGATTATACTTCTCAAGGCAATATTCCGTATCTATGAAATCAAGCTTTAGAATATTATTATTATTATTATTTATATCTCTTCGAAGGAGCTGTAGAAGGAAAGTAATATTATAGGTATTTTTAGACTCGAATTGGTGAGCACGCGAACAGCGATGCTAATTGTTCACGTACCCCCAGATACTATTTCTCTTGAACTATGTACCCCCAGAACTGTTGGTCCATAATGCAGGTCATACATATTATAAAATGTGTATCAATACATATAATACAACTCTAAATTTGTCTGTACATTTTCTTTTCTGTATCTTTGTTTGACAATAAATTCAAAAATTACTCATCGAATCGAAATGTATCTTTATCTTTGTCCCCCATATACTACTACCCAATCGGGCTATCAATTTACGTACTAGTTACACTAATGGATAAATAATGAGGAAAATTGAATTTAGAGGAATTATAGTAGCATTTTCATGTAGAGTGAGCGGGAAACAATTTTAGGAAAAAATACCCTCAGTGCATCAAACTGAGATCGAACCAAGATCTCCCCATCATAAGCAGTCTAGTCTATCGTAATAGTAGCTCGTAGACTACGCAGCCACTGAAGTGTATTTCTGTTGTACTCCTTATATTTATGAATACAAAGTAAACTATATTCCACTATCCAATATCATCATCGAGCAAAACAGTGTAAAAAAACTGTTAGTGTGATTTTATTTGAGTTTTAAACTTGTAACAATAATTCAAATATATTAACTTTTAATGTAAGTCTCCTTAAGAACGGTAGGTTTGGAAAGATCAACAAACCCAAAGTAAGTGTCTTTGGAAATGATGGCTTTGGAAATATTAACAAATAAATTATAAATTTCCTTGGCAAAGAGTGTTTTAGAATATGCTAGAACAACAAAATTTATAGCCAAATACAACAATGTATAGTGAAATGTAGAGAATAAAATATAATATTAAATAATGCATTTGTATTTTATAGTTTATTGTAAGAGTGCCTCCACGTAGGAGAGCACTTTTAGTCATCTTGCATTTGCTTCTTAAATTTTAGTATTTAAAACATTTATTTTATTGTTTTGTGTATTAATTAGGATTATTAAATTGTTTGTTTGATAGTAATATTAGAATATTTATTTTGTTGTTTATTGCACCAAAGCCTCCACGTAAGAGAACCCCTGTTAGCCTTCTTACATTTTATCTTAGGTATTTTTTACTTCTCAGATCAAAAGAAAGTGTTAGAAATGTGAAAAAAATAGATCATGAGATTATGACAAATTCTTACAATTTATGTAAACAAAAGCCCAAAAAAGATGATTTCTTAATTCTGCTCATCCCTATGTTTGTCTGTCTGACAGTCAGTTTGTCTCTGGCCACGTACCCAAAATATGTTAATGAATTTTGTTCAAACATAAATTTAGATTTGAATTTAATACCGCTACACTACAAAATTGTGTCCTAATCCTTCAATTAAGGATAGTTTACTTATGAGTAATTTTTGGTATTTCTAATTTTTCAAAAATGGCCCTACATATTTAGTTTAAAATACATATATAGGATTTGTTTGACATGAGAAATAGCACTCTGATTGTGGTTTTCGGGAAAAGTTCGTTAAAGGGTAGTTTACTGATGGCTGATTTTTCCAAAACTTGAAATATTTTAAAATTGCCTTTAACGATTTGGCTACAAATAGGTATCTTGTGAGTGTTTTACATAGCAAATAACAGTGTATACTTGTTTTGGGGTGAAATTTCATTCAAGTGTAGCTTACTGATGACTAGTATTTAAAAAACTGGAAATATTTTACAAATAGCTCCAACGATTTGGTTACATAGGAAATTTTTGACGACAAAATCCAGTATATACTTGTTTTTGAATTTAAAACTTATATATGAGTAGATTACTGATGACTTATTATATAAAAACCAATTAAAATGGCCCTACCAATTTGGTTCCAATAGGGTGTTTTATTTTTGCCAGTGTTTGAAATAAATAAAACCGTTTACTTGTTTTGGGGATAAAAACTCATGTATGAGTAGCTTACTGATGTCTGATTAAAAAAACCTGAAAATATTAATAAAATGACTTCAAAGATTAGGTTTCAAATGGGTATCTTAGGAATGTTTAACCATAAAACTATAACAAAAAAAGATTTGAGGGGGGGGGGGGTAGGCTAAAACTCATTTATGGGAAGTTTACTGATGCCTGATTTAAAAATTATTAAATTATTTGACAAATGTTTGGTTCTGAATTGACATCTTGAGAGTGATTTTTTATGAAAAATAACCATGTATACTCGATTTTGGGTGAAATTTCGATAAAGAGTCGTTAACTAAGGAATTTAGAAAAAATATGATAATTTTTTAAATGGCTATAACGATTTTACTTAAAATTAATATCTGGGTTGTGTTTGACATGAACATGACAAAGCTGAATATTTGTTTTTGGGGAAAGTATGGCTATGGATAATTTACTGATGACAGTTTTTTATTTTTTTTATTTTATTATTCGCACCACGTCCTACTACCCTTTCGGGTTGTACAGACTTACGCTAATGTGTAATGGTAGTGTGTTTGTGAGATGAAATAGAGGACCTACAGTCTAACGTGAATTCCGAACCACGGTGGAGGCCTGGCAATCCACACATTCACAAGTTGTGATTAATACACGTATAATCAGAGGTGAAGTTACAGAGATTTTGGCAATCAGATAAATCTGTGTTGAGACTGAGGATTGAACTCCGCACCCGCAACACATAAGTCTGAAAACCTTACCCCTATACCGCCCGGTCACCATGTTTTTGATTTAGTATGACTATTTTAAAAATGTATTTAGCGAGTGGGTTGAAAATTAGTATCAGGATAAAATGTTACGTATCAATAATAGCATATCTTTATACATCCAGAATAGATTAATTTAACGGTAGTTTAATTATAACAAATTATATAGAATTTGAATGTTTTGAAAATTGACCTTAAAATTTGAATTCATAATGAGAACATGTGTTTTATTTTTATAAATGAGAAACCCGATTTTATTTTTACAAATAAATAACATTTAGTGATTTAACTAACTACTTATTTTTGAAAATTTGAATTTTGTTAAACATATTTGATTAATTAGTTTTAAATTTTATAGATAAAGAATAAATATTGTGATTAACAAGGTGATGTGTTTGTTCCTACAAGCAAAATTTATTTGAGGGTAATTTACTAAAAACCTTTTTTGGAAAAAAAATCATTGAAACTATAATACACAATTTGATTAAATATGTGCAATTTTGTCTTACCATCTATTTGTTATTTTATTGTTTTGCATGCAAATTGTATTTATTTAATTTTTGTTAATAATAAATGTGGACTAGGTCTTTGATTGTTCTTGCACCAAGGTTTATGTTATAAGAAGACCACTCTTAGCCTGCTTAGATTTGCGTCTTATATTTGGGTATTCCTTCAGTTAATTTATGTCGTTGCTTGTAAATTGTGACTATTTGTTCTTTGACAATAAAATAAAATTGTTTATTTTGATGTTCATTGCAACAGCGCCTCCACGTACGATAGTCGTTTTGGATGTGCTTTAATTTCCTTATTAAATTTAAGTATTTTTTCAGTTAGTTTATGGTTTTTCCTCTAAATTAGGTCTATTTAGATTTTCTTCTTTGATAGAAAAACAATCTTTTTATTTTGTTGGTCATTAAAGTAAAGTATTCTCTTAAAATAGTCACTGTTAGCGTGCTTACACTTACATCTTAATTTTAGTTTTTTTTAGCTATTTTATGTATGGTTTTGCATCCAAATTGTGTCTATTTAGTTTTGTTCCTTTGATAATAGATTAAAACAATTTATTTTAGTATTCATTGGAACAATAATTCCAAGTAATAGATCTGCTATTGGCATGCATGAATTTGTGTCCTAAATCCGAGTAGATTTTAATAATATTATGCTCCTTCTGTGAATTTGGTTTATATTTCTTTGTTTTTTGGTGTTAAGTCAACACCACGATTTTATTTGATGTGTTAACGCACTTAATTTAGAGTGCTTATTTCAGTTTACTTTATTTTGGTTTCTTAGATATTAAATATATACATATAATAAAACTTCAAGGTTTGTTTACACATTCGAATTTTTGTGAAGTTCTCCTGTTTTGTGGGTTTTATAAACGAATATAAATTGCAAATTATTTATTTTTAGAATGATTGTGTGCCTGTTTTATTGTTGCCAGCAAACTTATCAAGTACTCATTGGATCGAGAGAGGAATTCTTCTGTTGTACTCCTTATTATTCAGGGAATAAAGGTAAGATATATACCATCATGCTATATGATCATCGAGTGAAATAGTGTATATGTTACGGAGAAAGTCCAAAATTGGATAAAGTCGACACTATCCAAATTACCAGGGTAATGTTGAATGAATGGTGCTTTAATATTATATTTCAAGTATTATCGGAATAATATTGATATTATCCAGCAGCACTTGGATACTGTAAAATTCTAGGTTTGAGTTTAGGTTGGATTAGGCTTTGTTAGGCTAGTTTGGGTAAGCCTTGACTAGGCTAGCTAAGTTCAGGTTAGGTTGGACGAGTGGAAAATAAAGCATAAAAACGAGGCATTTTGAATGTTAGTGCATGTCCACGATGCAATAGATCGAAACAAAATTCCAAAATTTAATACGTATTGAAACTTGCTTAGTTTTACAAATAGTAGAGTATTCAAAGTTATTCCAGTCTTGATGGCTAGTGTCGAACTTACCTGGATAAGCTCGTAAATGAGGTAAATTACTTTCTATTTCTGACTTTATCCACTGCACTTGAATAATGACATCTCCCGACTAATCTCGACACTATGCAGATTGCATACACTACCCGTTACATACACACAGCTTGGTACAAGCAGTAGACACAAATAGCGCCTGGTGTTTCTAGATGGAACGGAGTTGGGGGCGGGTCCGTGTTTATTCGTGAATCTTTGTACGCACACAATACACTGCTCTCGACCTAAGTTTTAATATTTTCTAGCATTCAATATTATTGACTGTGTTGATTTATTGTTCAATGGGGCAAAGCCACCGGAAAATGTCAGTCTAGAATAAATATGATACTTCCAGAACGCATTTCCTTGACGTAGAATCTCTTGTTATTAACCCCAAATCTGTACCTGATCTGTGATCATTCAATGCTTATTGTTAAATTATATATTGTATATATATTACATTTCACGTACTCTCTAAGATGTATCCACTCACCATCGGGGGGACACTTACCACAGTTTAAATGACACCGGAAGGTCTGGACTAGACGTGTGTGGAAAATAGTTTGTCTTTTCGTAAATAATTTTTTACTCATTCTCCATGCTAATTAGAGTATTTTTACTGCTATTAATAACTTACTCACTCCTAGCTTTTAAGCGTAATTAAACACACGCGTTTTGCTGGTTAGAAGTATATGGAGCTCCAAAATATACGTTATCATATAGTACACATATTATTTAGTTTGATTTTTAATTTATTTGTAAATAAAATAAATATATTTCAAACCTAAAAATAATTATTTTTAAAGCCTATTTAATTTATTATTTTTGCAACATTTGTAGTCAGTTAAACATGATTTTAATAAGAACCTTTGTTAGCTAAATGGTAAATAAGGTTTTAGAACGCTCTTAATAGTTATGAATTTGAAAATAATTATTCTTATTGGGCCTCTTACTAATCATGTAAAATCACTCAGTGTTATTTTTTTGCAATGCTCTTTACTGCCCTAACCAGGTTATACTCCTATTTAAATGAATGGGGAGGGAGATAGTAATATATTGTGTGGAGATAGAATGACAAACCATTTATGGAACCAAGCATTCAAGTACACCCAGCCAGAATTCAAACACCGGTATTTCACCCTGATATATAAAACTTACCAAATGAGTTTGACGTTTAAACTGCGTGCTCCCCGATGCAGGACTCTTGTTATTTTAAACTAAGCAATTAAACAGGCCCAAATGAGGTGGTTTTCAACTAAATACACACTAATTTAGTCAAGTGTTTAATATTTTATTTGGGAAAATAAAATATTTCAAATATTCTAGTTTCAGGCCTATACGTGTGCAGTTGCTATAATATCTGTAAGCTATTCTCTAAATGGTCTAATGAAGTTAGATAAATTGGAATGATACACTTGATAATGGCGCTAGAGAGTGTGACCAGTCATTACCTGGAACATGGATGATGGCGTCTCTGGCATGTCAATCTTGTCGTCACATTGGCAGTCTGGTACAATAAATAACAAGGCTGTCAGCTTATATATATAGTGACAATGTTGAATTACCTTAATTTTGGCGATATTTGAAAGTAAAAATAATAATAAAGTAAATATTAATGACTTTTGAAAACGAAGACGAGATCATCTATTTTATTATATCACTAAATATATTAATATATATCATTAAATATATATGCATATATATATTTAGTGGTAGTGTTGAATTACCTTAATTTTGGCAATATTTGAAAAGTAATAATAATAATAATGTAAATATCAATGACTTTATAAAATGAAGATAAGATAATCTATTTTATTATATCACCAAATATATATATTTAGTGATAGTGTTGAATTACCTTAATTTTGGCGATATTTGAAAAGTACAAATAATAATAGTAATAATGTAAATATCAATGGCTTTATGAAAACAGTTATAAGATAGTCTATTTTATTATATCCAACGAAAATTATATGATTATATGATTATATGATTACAAACACAAGTTACTTGTCTTCATATATCATTAATAAAATAATCACTAGCAAATTTTAATAACTCATTTCTAAATAAGTAAAACCAATTGCTATACATTCAATACAAAATATATTTACACAAATGTATAAAATGCATATTTCATTATATTAATTAATAAAAAACTAGTGAACAAAATTGCTAACACCAATAAATCCACACTAGTCTAAATATCGCTAATATCATTCAGAAGACATACCATAGTACACTCACTAAATTATATTCCAGATTCGAGTAGCTGCTAAGTTTCAACTATTAAGGGTTTGTTCACAAACAAACCTAATCCTAGCAACATAAGCTAGACCACATATACAAGATTTTTCTAATTTCATTCACAAGAAATTTCATAGTACTAAGTATACTAAACACACATGAGTATTCAGTAAGATTTAGCTAGCAAGGCTCTTGCTCAAAAAAGTCTTAGTCGTAGCACAATAAACATGACTATCTAATCAAGATCTTGCTTTGGGATTTTAGAAGCCTATAAAAATACTTTAAAAAACAGATTTGAGAAATCTTTAAGTTTTAAGCCGCGAGGTCATTGTTCAAAACCAATTTAAATTTAATATGGCAATATGCAACTTGTATATTGAACAATATATTTCTTATTACATTCACAGAATGAGCATTAGTGGTACACTGTGTAAGATCATTGACTCGAGTATTAGCTATGTTTCAACTATTTAGGGTTTTGTTCACAGACAAACTGAATGTTATCAATGTAAACTAAACTATCTAAAAAGATATTGCTAATGACACTCTCAATAAGTACCATATTACATTGTGTTATAAGATTATAGACTCGAATAGTTGCTATATTTTAATCATCAAAGGTTTTGTTCAAAAACAAACTTAATATAAAATAGGACGTGACCATGTTCTGGCATTTTTGAAAAAAAGTTGGTCCACTGGTAGTTATTATGAATTCAAACAGTCATTAATATTAAAATGATTAAAATTTTAAGTGATAAATGAGACATTTTAAGGGCGCCACCTATTTGAAAGGAAATATCCCGACGCTGCTTTATCTCTAATTAGAATGATAATTATGAAGCTTCATATCTGCTAAAACAATTTTCAATTAACTTGGAATGTTCTGTTGCGACAATGTTAAAAAAATGTCGTTATTTGTTTAAGGAAGGCCAGATATATGTTTCTAACAATTTAATTTGATCTCAGAACTAAGAAATTTCACCCGTAACGTTCTTTAAATGGTCTAATTTAATATTATTTTAGATAATGGTTTTAAAACGATAAAAAATATAATGTTAGATTTTTAATCCAAAAAGACATGTTGATACTATTACCCTCCCATTTTGGTGTGAACCCTATTTTGAATTATGAAACCACTAGGCCTACTTAAATAACGTAGAAATTGTGAATGTCTGCAACGCGTCTCAACGCTCCGATAAGGGGGCCTTCTCAACGGATGAGCGGAACAGTAGCTATGT
This sequence comes from Timema californicum, assembly GCA_902141385.1. NCBI lineage: Eukaryota > Metazoa > Arthropoda > Insecta > Phasmatodea > Timematidae > Timema > Timema californicum. The sequence goes on from CABFOW010000017.1 coordinate 218,546, forward strand.
ACTGTACACATTTTGTGCGAGACAAAATTCTATCAGAATAATAACACTTTTTTTTTAAATAATACTGTCTATGACGTTCCCGTTCAATATTTTTTCAACTGATGTTCCTGAAGTCTACGGAATCTTGCTCAACATGATGATGAGGTTGTTAAGGCACAATTGCCAGTCAGGTGGACAGAAGGGTGGATACCGCAATTTTTAAATCTTTTTTTTTTCACTTTATATACCCATGCTATCTCTGGTGCACTTACTTCAAGAGAATACTAGCTTCCCTCAAGCTTCCACCTCTTAAATTAAAACGTTAAATTATTTGATTTAAAATGTCCTATATTAATAAAAATATACACACAAGTAGATACGTGGACTAGTCTGGTTCACCGGTGAAAGTAAGGTTGATATTCATATCCTGGCCAGATTTACTGATATTCACTCTCTATTCCTTAACGAAAATGCCCTTTTTTTTGAACCGCGTCTTACTACCCGTTCGGGTTATACGCTAAAAATGCCTATAAATCTCCTCTAAATTCTACCTTCCTCATGCCTAATACATTAATATAATTAAATGGATAAATCCAAGGCAGTGAATTAACGTAGATTAAATAATTCCAATTAATTTCTAATATATTTTAAATTTTTATTTTATTTTTTAGAGTGCTGACCAACAGTCAAAATACCTATTAAAACCAGCACCAAAAAATACAAATGACGACTACTATACCATAGAGAGTAATTACATAATTTAACCATAACTAAATCTAAATAAGAATTTTAATTGGTAAATGAAGACGTTAGGTTGATTCATTGAAGTAATGATTAAAATCACATTGGTTTTTATAACTTTATTTCATTGAATTTACCAACATAACGTAACCATTTATTGTTAAATGTTTTAATATATATCACAAAATTAAGGATCCACATATTTAAACAAATTAAGGAGGAGAACGTAAAGATTATTTAAAAGAAATGCACACACATTTGTGTTTAAAGATCGAGGGGAGTTGTTTAGGAAAAAACAACACCTCAATTCTCTCAGCCAAGATTCGAAGCTTAATCATTACTCGGAAAACTATGAAAAGATTAGATTGCTTAACTAAACACCTATTTGTAAACTTATCTCTATAAGCTTTACTTGTTTTATTAATTATGAAAGCTTTGCCGGAAAATCAGAGGAAAGCTATTACGAAACAGAGCGCCAACCTCTGGAAAAAACTTGAACAGCATCGATTTAGCGATCGTTTATATTCATATTTTATTTTAATAATTACACTTAAATAACTAAAATTCTCTATGTATTTATTTTCTCAAATAGATGAAGTATTATAACTGTGAACTTTTTTACGGTAATATTTTGAAGAATCTTGATATTTTATTAAAAATTTTAAATTTTAAATTTAAGTTGGTGTGTTGCTAGGGTGTTAACCCAAAAGCTTTGGTTGATTTAGCTAAAACTTGATATTCATATTGTTATATGGTTAAATTCCAAAGATTAATAGTGATTTTAATTCTAGCTTTAAACATTAAGGTTAACTTAACTATTTTTAATTTAAAAGAAAATTTAAAAAATGAATTTGTCTTATTTTGATCAAAATGAGTAACTTGGAACAATCTAAACACATACATTGATTATTTAAATATGTAGTGATCTATAGTAAGAATAATTAAAATTCCAATTAGTAAATCCAGCTGGTAAAAGGTTCGTATTGTTATTAAGCTGTTGCAATTTCACCTAAATAGCTCAAGGCAGAAATACCACCATCTTTAAACGAAGCCAACACCTGTTTATCTATCGAGCTAAATTCATAAAATCGTCACAATCCTTAAAATTTAACTATAAGGATGGTTGTTTACCTTTTAATTATTTAGTAAGAATAGGGTTCCAAATAAAATTACTCAACAAAAACACATCATTCTAAATATTTTACGCGAATACTAATTTTATTAACGGGTAGGTTCAGTCCCTATCTGCTGTTTTAAATATTTCTCGACATAGGATTTGATTTATAACTAGAGTTTATCAGTAACTTCACTCACATTTAAGTCAGGTGACTTTTTAGCGAAACATATAAACTACCAAAACCACCATTTCAGACATGTGGAGCTTAAGAGGGGAAGAAAAATGTTTTATGTGTTGACGATGACACTCATTAACAACTACCTGTAGCAAGGAACTAAACTATATAAGTTAATTACATTTTTGGTAGAAACGTCTTCTTGCATCAAGATTGGCGCACTTACGCAGAGGCATTTTTACAATGAACCCTTGAATAAAGAGTATATATTCATGCAGACCTTGTATGAATATTAGCTCTATTACGTAGAGGCATTTTGGGAATGAAAAAAAAATCATTCCTTGTATCTCCCTTATATTAAGGCTTTGTTACAATTAAATTCTAAACAAAAAGTTTAATATTTTTCATTCCTTTTATCAATATTGTACAGTATATCCTATGTATAGTTATTATTGCAAACAACACCAAAATAAATAGTTTTGATTTACTATATAATAAACAAGACTATATATAATTCACACTAAAGACATAAAATAACTGAAAAATATACTAAATTAAACCCGCAAATGCAAGAGTGCTAACAGTGACTCTCTTACGTAGGCGTACGTAGGGGTATGGTAGCAATGAAAATCAAAATTACCAGCTTCAGTGGCCGCATGGTCGTGCTAGATTAGGCTGTGTTTAGGTGTGAAATGTATTTACATGCATGTATGTGTTTTACTCCTTGGAGTTGTAGTTGATTTGACAATCAAGTTAAACAAAAAACTAATGATTTTTATATTCAATAGTAAAATACACTCTTGGCCACGTGGCTTAGTACATACTATTTAAAAAACATTATTTTTTGTTTTGTTTTGTTTTAACAGGTCTAATAATAGTTTTATTTCCGTAATGGGAGTATATTGTAAGAGACAAGGGAGTGAAAATGTTGTCTAAATCAGTTCAGTAGTTTTAGTCTTTTCGTGAAGATATGCACACACAAACAAACAAACAACCTATTTATAATGTGATGTAAGAAACAAAACTAAATAAACCTAGTTTACACGCAAAACCATAAAATAACTGAACATAATTCTTAAATTATGATGACTCGTGGTTTTAAATGGTTTTATTTTATTTTTAAAGTATTAACGTCTTAATTTTTATATTTGTACCAATAAAAAATTATTAATATTGGGTCCCCAAGGGTCAACACATCGTTTTAAATTTTTACTTCCAGTTAAAATTGTCTGCATTTTATTATTGGATACACATTTTATGGTTATCTCATTGCTATTACATTCGTCATTTATACATTTTGACCAATAAAATAGGTAATTATTGACAACTGATTATAAAATGAGAGAGATATATCATTGATGTACCAGGGGCAGATCCAGGAGATGGGAGTGGGGGGCGCCCCCTTTAAGAAATTAAACCAATTAAGTCACTACTAGTTTTATTGTCATGTAATACTATCTCACTAATTAGATTTCATTTAAAAAAATTGTTATTAGTAATATTAAGTTATTTATATACGGTTATTATTATTATAAATACATAAGTATTAAAATTGTGAAAATAGGAATTAATGAAACTACCCAAATTTAAGTTGCGGGCCTCTCACCTTGTTGCACAAATATTGTTTACGTTTAAATTTATTTTACCATTTTAACTATTGCTATTTCAATGATTAATATTGAATAAAGATTTTTAAAATAATTTATTTTTGAATAACATGCTTTAAACAAAATCTTATAATAATACCACCACACACAATACGTGTAAGTATGCCTTAGTGGTAAAATTTAGAGCTATAATGAGAAATAACTAGCTATACGATATAGTGGAGTTAAAGTTCGATTGTCCGAAATAAGAATAATTCCATCTATTTTGTCTAATTGATTGAATAGCTAAAAAAATATTTATATAATTATTGTTATAATGTTTGAACTTATTTACCTTTTAATAATCACTATTTGTTGATGTTTTTATTATTTTCTTTTAATAAATGTCAATACTAATTGCTAATATCGAGTTACACCCTTAATTATTGGATTATTCTCAAGTTTAGCGCTACACTGAAAAATTACTTAAACACTTACTCTCAAATGTTGGAGTATTTTTTTATAAACATTTTTTAAGCCTCCACCCCAACACGATCCTGATAACCCCCCCCTCCCCTCAAGAAAATTTTGGATCCACTCCTGTTCAGTACAAACACTTCCCCTAAGAGATTAAAGGAAAAATATCAACTTCTTGTAAGACTTATTATTTGTTTACTCTATGGCATTAGAGATTTATTGCGTTTAAATTTAAGTAGTATTTCTTCACTACCAAATTTCAAAAAATTGTTTAAATATATTTCCTATTATCTCTGAAACTATTGGTTTTATAAAAAAAAAGTCAAATAAAAGCTTTTTATTTTTAATAGTACTAAAATTTTACAAGAGTAAGTTATTTAGTTTCTCAAATAGTTGCAGATATAGGGCTTGGCATATTTGCTTATGTAAGGAAACCTAAAAGTAGTTTTCATTGGAAAATGAATAAAGCTATTTTTTATGATCTTAATCAATGCCTAGATATACATTTTAATCAAAATCATTATAGCCGATTTTGAGAAACAGGAATTCTTCTCTTTTCACCTTTCAGTAAACTGCTCTTAATTTTAGGTTTAGACAGATACACAGAAATACGACGTTGCAAAAACCACTTTTTACGGTTTGGGGGGTCATGAAACGTTTACATCCATCAACATCTCGGGCTAGTTTTTTTTTTACGGTCGTAATACTTTACCTTAAAGTGTTGGAAAAGTTGAGAATGTATATATTTGTGAATAGCTTGGAAACTATTGGCTTAAAAAAAATATATTTCAAGTAAATAATGTTTATTATAAATTGATCTAGATGAATGAAATATTAAGTAATTTGACATCTCAAAGACTTACGGAGATATAATTAAAAGTTAGAATTTATGCATAAAACCGGAACCCTTAAAGTCATTTTGACCAAAAATTGAGAGTAGTTATTTAGTTTGTATTATTGATCAAAGCCCAGTAATGAAATTTAATCAAAATCGTTAAAGCTGATTTTGAAAAATCTGTTTTATCTTTTTCCACCCTCAAGGAAACTACCCATAATTTTAGGGTTGGATATCCAATTAAAAAAAACTTTGGGGCAGCGCTATGAAAACCCTAAATATCAAGCTTTAGCCCTATTGGTAAAATAATTCAGAGGTACAAACTGGCAGACAGATGGACAGACAGATGGCATTGTGAAAACCACTTTATTGGATTCGGGGGATCATGAAACGCCAACATTCATCAAACTCGTGAGCTCAGTTTTTTTTGCTAACACAATAATTTCTATACCTGTAAGGTAGCGAGAAAGTAAACTTATTGATATTGAATCCCCAAGGGTTGTATTAAAATGCCGACTTCTGTTTAAAATTTTCAACATGCTCTTAGGGTTTACAGATATTATGGTTATCATATTGCTATTAAATTCCTCATTTATAAATTTTGACCAATAAAATAGGTAAATATTGACTATTGAGTCTAAAATGATAGAGATAGATCATTGCTGAACAAACATTCCCACAAGAGGTGGAAAGAAAGAGAACATACCCTTTTTGCTGGACTTACAAATTTCAAATGACATTAGAGAATTATTGCGTTAAAACATATGTAGTATCTCTTTACAACTGACGCTCACAAAATTATATTAATATATTTGTGAATATCTCAGAAACTATTGGGTTTATGAAAGTTTAATTCAAAAAGAGATATTATATTTAATAGTACTTAAATTTTGCAATGATAAGTTATGTAGTATATCAAATAATTGCGCAGATACGGAAATGTACGCTTCTGTAAGGTACCCTAAAAGTTTTTTCATTGGAAAATGGAAATATACTATTTATTTATAATCTTAATCAATGTCTAAATACGAATTTTAATCAAAATCGTTAGAACTGGTTTTTAAAAAATCGATTTTTTTCCCCTTTTCGCTTTTTATTAATATACTCTAAAGTTTAGGGTGTTAAATAGATACACAGAAAGATGGCATTGCTAAAACCACTTTTTAGGGTTAAGGGGGTCATGAAACGTCAACATTAATCAAAATCTCGGGTTACATTTTTTATTTTTACGGTCGCAATACTTGACCTTTAGTGTTCGAAAAGTTAAATACTACATTTATTTTAGCTTAAAAATTATTGGTTTTATAAAAATAGGTTCAAATACGATATTTGTATAATAAATAAATATACATATTTCCAGTGATAAGTAATTTCATATCACTAACAGTTTCGGTGATGTGAGGAAACATGGGAATTTACGCATCATACTGGAACCTTTAAATCCACTTTTACGAAAAAATTAGAGTAGCCATTTTGTTTATAATTTTGATTAATGCTTAGAAATGAAGTTTAATCAAAATTTTTAGAGGCGATTTTGAGAAAATTGATTTTTTTTTTCTTTTTGCCCTTAATGAAACCCCCCTAAATTTTAGGGTTGGATATTCAAATCAAAAATTCCTCAAGGCAACCTTATTAAAACCCTATACACCAAGTTTTAGCCCGATCTGTTAAATAGTTTAGGCTCTAGTCGCAGGTACAGACAGGCGTGAATTAAAAAAAAAACAATTTTTCGGATTCGTGGGGTAAGCATTTCGAGTTCGATTTTTTTGATGATTATAAGACTTTCTCTACCTGTAAGATAGTGAGAAAGTAAAAAAATAAACCAAGAATATATTTAATCATGGTAATATTTTATTATATCAAAGAATAAATACTTTATTTCACCGCCATTCTTTAAACATAATGATATTGCGCTGCTGTAATTTACATTTCAGTTATACATACTGATTCAGATTGATTTTTAATCAAATTAAATTAGAAACACGCTAATGTTTAAACACTTTAATATTTAATATCTCATATCACTACTGACTAACCAGGATATTGATAACCACACCAATATGCGACACATGTCACATACTTAAGTTAGGTGTTATCAAGAGTATGAGATGGACTCTCGAGCTCACACTTGATTAGGTGGCTGGCAAGGGGTTTAATGATATTCGAACCTAGACAAGGTGTATTGGAAGCTGATTTACAATATGCTTTTTATCTATCTTTCCAACTTTCCTCTCCTCTAATGAAGTCGTGATTCCTTGAATCCTTACATCATAAGTCAAATCGTTAGTCAATTGTTGACTTTGAACACAAGTGCTATCAAATAAACCCAACAAATATAATTATTTTACATATTATCTCCACGTCCAACTGATGGGGGATAGAATGATAATTTATAATCTAAGGAAAATTCTTTCAAAATTGCTTGGACGAATAAGGGAAAACTACTTAGGGAGAACTATTCTAAGCACACCCTTGTAAAATTCGAGCTCCAACCTTCTACTCACCAACAGACCAGAATAGACAAGACTGACGCCACGGTACTTGTGCCCACTGATGCGGGTGGAAACTAATATTAAGTCTCAGTAATTAATCAGCCACACTGACACATCTTTCTGACGTTCCAGCCCACCGGTGCGATTCCCACGTTGGACGCTTCTACCCGTCTATAGGAAGCGGCGACCGTTACAGAAAAGCGTCGACAGGCCACTAGGCGCGTGTTAGACTTGGGCCCGAGGCGTCCGCCATCTAGGAATAGCCTACTCTCGCGTTAGGAAGCCTTCTCCCTCAGTATTTAGCTAACCTGCTCCGTTTAGCCTAGTCTCTTAACCAGGTGAGCATTATTTGTTTTTATATAGTTATTCTGTGAAACCTCTCTTCCTAAACACCTCTCAAAAGCGTAGTCATATTTATAACGGACAGTTTAGATTTCACTGGAAGAAATATCAAGGACTATTATAGTGAAACACCTTACTGAAAACGGACTTTTTCAATAACGTGCATGTAAATTATTATATACCTATTTTTAAATATAAAAATAAGGTAAAATATGTTTAACCCCTGGAACATATATTTTATAGTCTAAGGCTTGGTTGCCAGTAATTAATCAGTAGCTTGAGCGAAATCGGAAGTATTATTATTATTATTATTATTATTATTAGCACCGCGTCTTACTACCCGTTCGGGCTATACGCACTCACGCTAATGTGTAAATGGTAGGGTGATTGTGAGATGAAATGGAGGACCTACAGTTTAACGTGGAATCCGAACCACGGTGGAGACCTGGCATTCCTCACATTCACAAGATGTCTTGTCAGAGGTGAAGGAAGGGTTTGGTAATCAGATAAATCTTTGCCGGGACCGGGGATCGAACCCCGGCCGCCAGCATAGAAGTCTGACACCTTACCCCTTGACCACCAGGTCACCCCAAATCGGATGTAAGTTGATCTCCAATAAGTATCTCAAACCTCATTTTCAGTTGTAGGCCCTACCACTAACAATTAGGAGGTGATTGTTGATAAAATTTTGGGTCAAGCCAACCCGACCATTTTATTCAAAAATTGTATGATACTCTGTTCATTATTTTGATGGGAAACATACCCAATAATATTTAATAAATGAATTAGTTTTTTCAACTATCATTTGGCCATTATATCCTTATTATAATGATTAATAAAAGTAAAGTGTTGGTTTGTTTATATAATTTATTTTATGGCATCTCTAGATGAATATTTTCAACTATACAATGAAGTTATAAATAATAGTTGAGATCCAAAGCAAATAAAGAAAAAAACAAGTTTTTCTTTAATCAATAATAAATAAAATGTGGAACAATGTTTAAAGTGAGTTCATATTGTATACTTGCAGAAGTACCAGGTTTTGTCCGGATAGCTGCGCAATACATTGCGTGGTTACCCCGGACAACGCTTTTTTTTTGCTTCATACAGACAGAAAAAAAAATAACTTGATTTTTTCTTCAGACCCCGTTTTTATTAAATTTAAAATAATATAATCAAAAACTTAAAATTCCAGCTTTGGTGTACAAATATTTGTAGACATGGGTTACTAATTTTAAGATTTAAGATTGATTGTGGTAGGTATCGTGCAGTGCTCATAATATACAGACAAAAGAAAAACTTAATTCAATAATTTATATATTTTTCAGTCATGTTTTTAAAATAATCTTAATATTTATGTAATTGCTAATCTAGCTATTCTATATCTTATTTAATTATTTACTTTATTTTTAATCTAGTTATAAACCGGTTCAAGTAGATTAACACATATATTGGGGTAATGTCACAATCAGATTTAAAAAATAGAGCCCTATTTACGGTTTTGCTATATTTGATTTAATTTACTATTTATTCAAATATATGACTAGTTGATCGAAGATTTCAATACCTAATTAATTGTGTTGCAACCTAAAAACTTTTCGTGATCTAGGATCAGCTTAGTAGCAATTTGATGATTGAATAATATATATTATATTTGTGTGACTGTCCCAAATGTCTTAAGTGTTATTTTCTTTCGTGCGGCGTGAACAGTCCTATCTTCCCCTGATAACAAAACAGTTCGATTTTTATAATAGCTTGTATTGTAAGAGGAAAAATATGCATGACTTAAAAAAAATTCTGAAGTAGAAATGAATATTGAAAATAAAGGTTAAAATTACATAAAAATAAGATAAAAATTTACTTAACTTTAAAATATAGACATATAAATGCTAATACAGTTTAATTTTCTGGGGAGGTGTTGAGCTTTGAATCCCAAACTGATATATATAAAGGGAGATTTTAACTCACCAATTTTTCACTCTCCTTCCACCAAAGTGTGGCCACATTTTATATATGTATTACCCTACACGTCCATAGTCAATTATAATTAAGATTCGGATAGTCCAGACAGTTATAACACGGGGTGTATTTAAAAAACTGGTGTTGAAAGTTGAAACATATTTCAGATAAAAGAGTGGCTAATATAGACTAAATTAATTGGAATATTTAAACAAACTATAACTACTAGCGAGTTAGTTCTATATTTCTTTATTCTTAGTAAGATTAAAAGAGTAAACACGTTGTGCCAGCTTGGCAAGTTTTATATAGTTTATAATTTATTACTGGTCAGTGAATTACATTTGAAAACTTGTTATCGGGCACTAGCCTATTTATGAATTTATTTTTAAGGATTCATCAGGTCTTGGCATTTTACCTGTCTAGCTCAAAAAAATCAAATACAAAATTTTGATAAAGACATTAATAACATTAATCTAAAAAATATTAACAGCTCTATGGTTTTCATACACATTTAAAATATCATAATAAGATTCCCTACTCTTTTGTATGTGTATATTTCATATACAATTAAAAACTACGATAATATAAAAAATATTATTGTGTAGTAAATAATAACTAGCCGTATAAATATCTAATATAAATTAAACTTCATTTTACTAGTTTTCTCTCCAGTGGAATGATATTATGACAACTTGTCAGATAAATAGGTTCACCAACATTATATCCTTTCAAAATTCAAATGTTGAATTTCTTCGCCTTATTTTATTACTACAATCACCGTCCATACATATTGATATGTAGTCAATTATACGAGATTATAAGCTTATTTATTATTCGTCTTATTACACTCAGGTTAATCACTTTCTATTTGGCATTAGGAACTCTAAATGTCATTGATACACTTACAAAACTATGGCCTATCGCTATCTTGAACTAGTTCTACCCAGTCCATCTCATTATAACCTATATAGTTCAGGTCCATACTAATGTTATCCTCTCATCTGCGTCTAGGTATTCCCTATGGTACTTCTCATTGGGCTAGCCGGTTAATACCCTGAACATGGTTACAGTTTATTTCATTCGCGATGAATGACTACCACCCCATTTAACTAGAAAAATCTAAAAGTTGGATCATTAAAATTGAGATTCATGAAAAAAATAGTTGGGGGCTTGGAGTTGTGTGCCTATAGTTAAAAAAATTGAGGAGGTAAAAATTTAATTTTTGGCAGACAGGTAAAGGTACAGCTTCTGAAAGCCAAATTTATATAAAAAATTTAATATTCTAGTTGTGAGTTAGAAAAAATTGTGTGGGGTTTAAAATTTCCCAAACTATGAGAAGCAACCTCTCTCTGTGGGGTAGAAAATATAAATTCGTTAGGCAGGTTAAGGTACTATTCCAAATAACTACACAAATTCTGAAAATTGCAACTTTTAAAGTAAAATTCGGGAATATAGGTGGTGGGGGACGTAATAACAGAAAAAAACAGTTATATATGTTTATTTAAATAGCCAAGCTATTATATTTATTAATTAAGGTTATAGCTACATCTAGATGTACTATAATTTTAATTGAAAAATAATACCCAGAAAGGGGAATCGGTCCCATGACCTTTGGATTAGTACGACAATGCTCTAGCCACTGAAATATACAAGATATGTAACCCACATAAATATACAAAAGGAAAAACTCTTTATATCTATGAAAATAAAAATTGTAGTTTTAAATTAGTTTAATCATAAAGTGCAAGTTTAATTGTTTGATCATATTTTGTGTAGTTTATTGACCAAATTTTACCTTTATTTACCAAATTGGATGACCCTATTACTTATAAATGTATTAGGTATTTTTAATATTTATGGGAGTAACGCCAATTTAATTTATGAATAAAAATAAAATAAAAATTTAATTTGCACTAAGGAAACTAAAATTGTATATAAACTAGATTTGAAAAATTAATTATAAACATACAACTAAAAACAATGGATGGGTACAAAATTATTGGTTAGCTTATTCGATTAAATGAAGTTTGTAACAAATAATATGAAATAAGAACAAAACAATGATGAAGTCAGTATTGGGTACGGTACAGTTTTTAATAACATAATCACTAATACATAAATATTCAAATAAAAATGGATAAACAATGTTTACACAAGAGCTTTTTGATGATTTAAAGATATCATATTCTAAAACTAGAAACAATCCAAATGGTTTTGATTTGTTTAGTACGTATATTCATTAAACTATACTATCATACTTTATTCATCAAATTAAAGTGTTAATTTAATAAAAAAAATAATTTCAATTTAGTTCCTAGGATTTAAATTAAGTTTTTTTATTTTTAGGTGTAAACTAAACCAGTGTTGTTCCTCAAAGTATCAAAAATACTTAACACTTCAATGTGTAGAAAATTTATTTTGAGTTTAAAATTTTGATGTTCCTTAAATATAAAGTTTTTTAGTATATAAATATGTAATTCACTAAATAAAAGTACTTACATACAAAACTTACTATACAAATCCTAGACATATTTTTTCCCCACTTCTCTTTATCCAGCCGGGCTTCCAGAATATTAATTATAATGAGTTTGCCAATAAAATTATTTAGTTTTAGATTAGGCGTACTCACATTTCTTTGGAGACAGAGAGAGAGAGAGAGAGAGAGAGAGAGAGAGCATGAAACCTCTTGAAGAAAAAAGAGAGAGAGAGAGAGAGAGAGAGAGAGAGAGAGAGAGAGAGAGAGAGCATGAAACCTCTTGAAGAAAACCCACCTAGTACAGCCCACCGCAATTTGATTCAGTCACCGAAAAACCAGATTGATTTGATGCATTTTCCCGTATAGCTACCGGCTATGGGCTACCAGGAGTTAAAAATCGATAAATAATTTATAGAATATAACAATTTTTTAACAATATTGTAGAGTGACAACGAATACATCAATTTATTAGGGTGACCTGGTGGTCTAGGGGTAAGGTGTCAGACTTTTATGCTGGCGGCTGGGGTTCAATCCCCGGTCCCGGCATAAATTTATCTGATTACCAAACCCTTTCTTCACCTCTGACAAGACATCTTGTGAATGTGGGGAATGCCAGGCCTCCACCGTGGTTCGGATTCCACGTTAAACTGTAGGTCCTCCATTTCATCTCACAATCACCCTACCATTACACATTAGCGTAAGTGCGTATAACCTGAACGGGTAGTAAGACGTGGTGCTAATAATAATAATAATCAATTTATTTCTTCATTACTGTAAATTCCTGAGTTTTGCAACATTATTAAACAATTCCCTATAGTTGAACATCTTGAATATTCAATTATAGAGTACAGTTCCACTTACTGACGTATTTTGTTGGTACAAATAAATAATTAAATAATACACTAGGCTAAAGTTAAACATCACCCACACGTTTAGTAATATTTTTAGTGATAGGTATAAAATAAAACATTTTACAAATTAGACTGAAACCACAATTTTGGGTAAATTTGGCCATACATTAGTGAACATTTAAATATTAAATCTAATGCAGAATGTTGGATTTTTACTTAGTACAGTTTTGACATGTTAAACCGCTAGCATAAATGCCAGCCCCAAGTTACGGATGTCTGTGTTTCAACTAGTGGCAAAAGTAACAGAGGATCTCACACGTCAGTCATGGATTCTGTCTGAGTGCTGAATTGCCCTGAGCACACGTCGGATGTTGGATAGTTCAGTGATGGGATAGGTCAATAGTCATGGGTTCTATTCTCTTGTGATTCTCTAAGGAAATGTGAATGTAATTAAAATAAGACTAAGGACACTGGTTGTACTGCTGTTATTAATCATATATTGTTCAATTAATTAAAGTTTATTGTACATTCGATGTTATGGAGAAAAAGTACGACTGTTTCAATAGAATTGTATTATGGAATGTTCTGAGAGAGTGTGGTCCAAAGCATCGATATTAAATGCAAATATGGTGGTGTATGATGAAAGTAATAATATTTAGCACTGCGTCTTACTACCCGTTCGTGTTATACACTTTAAGTACTAGTTACGCTAATGGAATAGGAATTGGGAAGGTTGAATTAAAGGAAGTCAACCCACATTTGCGTGGAGGGAGAGTGTAAAACCATTTAGGAAAAACCACCCCCGGTTCACCCAACCGAGATTCGAACCTCGATTTCCCCGTCCTCAGCAGTGGAGCTCAACACGACAAGCGCGTTAGCCAACTACGCCACCGAGGCGGGTCTGATGAAAGTAAATCGTGCTTTAGGGTGGATGGAACTTTGAGCAGATAGTTTTACACTGATCATGGTATGAAACAAGGTTGTGTTATATCTTAATGGCTGTTTATTGTGTTTCGTTGATAAGTGTATGAGGAATACTTGTGAGGACGTGGTTGGCTTACAAATGAACAATGAGGATGTTAGAGGTCTGCTATAACTATGCAGTTGATGTATTCATTTCGCAGAATTAAACCGACTTGTAGAATGCATTAAATGGTTTGAATGTGGTGGCATGCAGAAATGATCGTATAAATGTCTTCAAACCTTAGTCGAAAGTTTTTCATATGAACGGACTAGTGAATGATTGTCGGCTTAATACAAATGGGAAATGGTTAGAACAAGTGAATTATTTTGTGTAGATGGGAACAATGTTTTGTATAAATGGAAGGATTTAGGGTGAAATCAATAGAGGGATAAATACATATTTAAGAGTAATTGGTTATATGTGGAATGTTGTAATGAATTAAGTAGTATCGAAAGAGGAAAAGATGGCAACATATAAAATTGTGTTAGCGCCAATATTGTTTTATGGATGTGAAGTGTGGGTTTGTAAGGACAAACACATGAGAAAAGTGAGTGCGGTTGGAACTAGAGATCTAAGAAATGTATGTGAATAAACTAGTACGGACAGAGTCATAGTGAATAGGTGCTGAGGGAGTGCGATTTGAAAGGGTAACAAATAGGTTTATATGAAATAAGTGTCTTACGTTGCCTTGGGCATGTTGAGAAGATGAGTGTGGATGGAATGACGAAACATATGTATGAAGGTAGAGTGTGTGGCTCAAAAGGAAGGGGTTGGCCATGTCAGGCATGGCTAAAGGTTGTAGACTTATGTGTGTAAAAAAGAAATATTAAGAGTTTTAAGAATACACGAGCATGTATGACTAGGTGTATGGATTTTGTTGAAGCGAAGGAAGTATGCAAGGATAGTAAAGTGTGGAGAATGTTATTGAAGATGGATTAAGTATATAGTTGTTGTTTGAGCTATACGCACAATTTCTTGCCTACCCCGTATGTGGGTATGTAAATTGAATTCAATAAGTATTAATGTCACCGTAAAGGAGAATGTATTGTTTTTACGTTAACTACATCTTCCCTATTAGCCACACAATTCTTTGCTCTCATAAACACCCTATATGATAACAAAATGGTTACTGTTTTGACCCTACGGTATAGCAACTTGCGATAAATTAAAAAAAAAGAAGATGAAATTACTTATAAATAGATGCCAAAATGGATTTTTGTGCGAGTATATTCATAAATTAAAATCCTATGACATGTTTAAATTGCTAAGACCATTAAATTAAGAATTATTGGGTGTATTTCGATTGTCCAAATGTTCTATAGTTTAGTTTGGGCGTTAATCGAAGAGCTTTCTGAGTTCTATTGCACTATTATTGATTCAGTGTTAAAGGCAGTGCTTTCCAAACCCGTTAAGCGACTCAAATGAGGATCATGGAGTGGTCTAAGAATATGTTTCAAACATAACGAAATCTTAAAATTAATCAACACTGCATCAAACTAGGCTATTATGAAGCGTTACCACAATACTGACGATAGCAAAAGTGTTGAAACAAACTTTTGAAAACCTCTTGTATTCAGAATTTTGTAACCAGCTCAAAGACATGCCCATTGCCCATTCTGACTCAGAAGTTTAATAGGCTTTCTTACCTATTCTGACAATATAGCTTACCTTTATGAACAAGGATTTTCAGGTCTTGTAACGATCAGGATTCCGATAGTGATTTGCATTGTACTTTGTCCATTAACATAGGACTGAAACTCAAAGAGCCCAACAACAAAATGAACACACATTATGGATGTCACGGAAAAACTTGGTTTTTGTTATATATAAATATTTTAACGTGGTACTATTGTGCAATTTTCTATTAGAAAAATATAAAAGTTACTGAAATGGATTCAATTTTGTTGAAAACATTTATCGATATGAAATGATAACTCATAAATCTCCTTACGATTGAAACAGCATTATAGTAGTCAATGAAATAATATATTTTTGTCAATTACCAAACATTATAGTAAAGTAAAATTTTTATTAAAAGTTATGTATAAATCATTATATATATATATATCTGGTGCGTCTGTACTATAAAAATCGTATTATAGTGGCGTAAAGATTAGCCAGTATTATGTACCGTTGCCCAGGGGCTGCCCGAATGTACAAATATTGCATCCCTAACGTGGAGCCTCTTGATATATCCTGAAGAGATTAGATGATGGTAATTTTGACTATGAGGGTGTAGAACCAATAGAATTTCTTAAACCTAACTTAGGTCTTCTTAGCCAAATCCTGGTGACCGCTGAGGAAATTCCCCATTGAGGAGAAATACCCAAGATACCAGCCGGGAATCGAACCCGAGACAGCTAGTTCTATAGCCAGGTACACTGACAAATACACCATAAGAGCGGTTATTATAGACGATGCCTTAGGCATACAATTTGCCAGACTAATAAGTTGTTTAAATTAATTCTGCATTTGTAATTTAAATTAACTTAATTAAATTAATTTAATAAAGACTGATATGAAAATAACAGGTAAGTGAAACTACATATAATGACTCTTACAGTCACCTTGCCAAGAAAATATTATATTTAAAGTCACGATTAAAAGTTTGGGAAAGACTGCTCTAGCATAACTAGTTAATATGCGCATGAATTGAAACACGGTCACAAAAATATACATAAATACATGGATAAAATAACTATTGTTTTCCACTATGAAAAAGAAGTTGATTAAACCTGTAAATCTTAAACACAAGCTTTACAGTTGCAGTTCTTAGAAAAGTCAATTTGTTGGTGTGCTCACAATGTTCTAAGCAGGTTCTCCCAAATATTTTGTAGGTTCTCCTTACCACATATTCATGAGTATGGACAAGATGGATGGGATAATAGGTTCGTTGACCTTTCATGGTGCCAGTCCTTTTACATTGAGTGTGTCCCCTGTACAAATAGTCCTTCTTTCGAGGCATCTGTTCAATCACAAAACAAAAAAACTGAGTACAAGTCAAGTCAGGAGTATATGTGGGAAGAGGCGTAGATCAGACACACTGCCAGCTATTTGTAATACGACCTGTTCGAAAGATGAGAGCACGCATTATTTGGATAATATTTGGGTTATCCTTGGATTCTAAATTGCACTTTAATACATTACATAGGATATTATAAATCATGAAATCTCACTAAGATATCTTATGCCACCCCTACACCCACGTGTGATGTTAGTTATTTCATACATATTGTTTTTTTTTGTCACCACGTCTTACTACCTTCTTTATTTTTTTGCATCGCGTCTTTCTATCTGTGAAGTTTATATGGATGTGTACTAATCCTACTAATGGGGAAGGTTGGATATAGAGGAAATGTACCCACACTTGTGTAAAGGGAGAGGTAAAACCATTTAAGGAAATCCACTCTCAGTACACCCGACAGTGATTTTAACTTCAATCTCCCTCTCGGCGGAAATCTAATATATTGCGAGATTGATGCCTTAGACCACATGGCCTCTTAAGCAGGTAACATAAAGTGTTCTATGTTCATTTATTATTATTTTTATTTATTTTAGGTATTTAACGTGCACTTTCTGAACCAACCGATTATTTCAGCGCATGAGAATTTCTATGAGTGAGAACGAAAAGGTCTACCAATTTTGCCGGGACAGGTTTTTTTTAACATAAATTACAGGGTTCTGTCACATGCGACAATTTACATTGGGCCAATGGCTGTATTTCCATTAATGAAATTGTGCTACAGCTTTTTATCGCTCAAGAAATATCCGCTGATCACGACTGGGTTTGAGCCTACAGTCATCGGGTCATGAGGCGAGCACTATACCCCAAGACCACCGAGAAATATGTCGTTTTACCACAAAGCTAAAATATTATACTTCAATTAATTTAAATTTGTCTTATAATTAAATCAATTTATTTTACTTAGTCTGAGAATGCCAGGCCTCCAACGTGGTTTGGATTCCATGTTAAACTGTAGGTCATCCATTTCATCTCACAATCACCCTACCATTACACATTAGCGTAAGTGCGTACAACCCGAACGGGTAGTAAGACGTGGTGCTAATAATAATAATAATAATAATAATAATAATAATTTTTCTTAGTCAGAATAAAGTTGGGATAATATTATCTAAACTAAAGTACTATTTTCCGAATTAAATCAACTTCGTATGGTATGAATAAATAAACCTAAGTTAAATTTGTATCAAAATAAAGAAAATTAAAACAATATATTTCTAGCCAAACGGAATTATTGTAATGCATTATCAAAACCTAGATTTTTATAATATATGCTTTTAACTCTTTATATGAACCAAAATTGGTTTAGTTTGACTTCATTGAGGCAGTAAAATTCGTAAAAACATAACTTAGCTTAATTTAATTTAGGTAAGCTTGTCTAAGCCATCATAAATTTAGCCCTAACCCTAGTCTAACTAATATTTGTATCCGATTTGAAATTGCAAATTTTATATTTGAAAGATAGAAATAATATTCGAAATATAGAATATAGTTATGTCCCAAACTTGGATTCAAATAAATTTAAATTAAAGCTCTAATATAAAAATTAAACTTTAATATTGATGTAATTTTTTTAAAATCTTGACTCTGACCCGTATTTGAACAATTATAATTTATTTCACTATAAATTTTCATCTACTTAATCTGGCATACCTACGTTTATTTTAACGGATCGGTTTCTTTATTTGACAAACCACACAAACTTGAGAATTTCAAAATACAAATAATTTTATAATGTTTTAAGGACACAATTTAAAAAATTTATCAACATTATATATATATATATTTTAATATAAACTATTAATAAACTTGTGATCGATGTTCTTAACTAAGATATATTTTATCTGAACTAAATTTGAAATTTCCCAAATCATGACATTATATTAATTAATATCTAGCAACAAATATTCTAAATCAGTTTGAAATGAGAAATGTTTAATTTGAACATTATTAAATTTAGCTTCTATTTAATTATCTAACTAAAGCGCAAGAGAATGAAGAGGAGCTCGGACAGTGACGGTCCAGCTGCCGCCAAACTAAACACCTCAACTCAGCCCGCTTAGTAAACCTAGCCCTGACTGTATAGTCGTGGACCACATATCTGAGGTTTGGTGCAACTAGATAAAATTTATTTAAATAAGTTAAGAGAGAATTTAGAAATTTATGACCAATTCTATTTAACTCTGCATCTTACTAACTACTCAATCTCTTCATATTTTGTTACATCAACAGAGTAGGTATAAAGAAGGTAGAATATTTGAGACAACATAACAAATTTGCGTGGATGGAAAGCTGAGACTCACTTAAGGAACTCCATACTTGATAAATTCCATCAGAATTTGAACTAAAACTTATCCAGCTACATAAAACCCGGCTTAATGAGTCTGACATTCAGTCGACGCGACATCTTAAATGGATGCCAAGTTTTCTTTTTGTCAAGTGAAAGATTTTAATCTTAAACAAAATTAATTTAACTATAAGACCTGACCTAAGTTAAAATTAATTTATATTGCTCTAGCTGGTGTAACCGTTCTTCAAACGAGGGATTTGTAATATGAATTTGGTTATATCCATAAAGTAAAGCTAACAAAAGGGAAAAATTTGTTAAAGCTTAAATTTTTAGTAAATACTAATATTTTTTTGGTTTAAATTGTATATCAAAACGTAAAATTAGGCTAAGTAAAATATAATGCAAAAATAATATATAACATATTAAAATAATCTTGAAGATGTTTTATCTTTAAAATGTTGATCTATAACTTGCATATACACAATATTTGAAGTACCGATCAAGCAAGGGTAAGCTGCATGCATTAAAGCTATATCAAATTAGGAAGTTTAACATTAAATGTCAATTTTTTATAATTACTCTTAGTAAAATACCAATATAATTATGACAATCTCAAAAAATAATGGCAAATAATAAATTAAAGTAAACTAAATATTTGAGAGAGAAAACGTTATCCAAGCCATAAACTGAGTGAATTAACGGACGCAATCTTTTAATAAAGCAATATTTGTATAAGCATAATCATAAGACAAGTAAAATGAAATTATATAGACCGTTACTAAAAATAATAATGGAAAAATCATAGCAATTCACCAAAGATCATAATTGAGATTATAAGCTCCTTTGAAAAAATACATATACAAAAATTGGCATAATAGTTTTCCAACGAGTATCGCAATCAACCCGATCCACCGAGCTTTGTCATCAGGAGTTGTTTATTTTAATTGTTGTCACTCCTTGGTAGTGCTTGTTTTCCAATCGATTTGTATATAAGTGATATCAATGCTAATAGAACTTGTTTAAGATAACCATTAATTTTTGTGTTCACTTATGCTTAGGACCTTCTTCTTCTGCTTGTACAATTTTAATTTTCTACCACTCTGAGAAATGATTTTATATATATTGATTAGGAAATTTTGAGCACTCCCAATTTTTTACTAATATTTCTAGATTTAAAATGTTTAAACTTATATTATTATCATGAATATCTATATGCAGAATTTAAATTTCATTCCAGGCTGAAATATACATTTTCAAATAGTTTGGGAATAATTTCTAGTTATCACTCCCCTTTTTCTGCTCACATTATCATTTAGAAGTTAAAATCATGCTTTTCTATATAATATCTTCTTCTTCACGCATTGATCTTATTTAAATTTCAACATTACTGAAAATAGTGTTCATACTAGCTGTATGAATTTCCAGGCTTACCTTATTACTGAGCCTTTAATTTTTAAATTCAATACTTTCAAACATCATTTTGCAATATGACACTGTATCTCTACCTACCTGCCAAAGTTCAATTTTTTTATCACACTAAAAAAATGAGTTTTCTATTAGCTAGTGAAATTTTGAGTAAGCCATTTAATGGTTAAAGTTTTTAAGTAGAAAAATTCTCAGTATTTTTAAATTATTTGAGATGATCATCCTATCTGTTTGCAAATATTTCGTTTTCCCAACATTCTAGAGAGTGATTTTTCTATCAATTTTGGAAACTATTAAATCACCTTTATTTCAAACAATTTATTCTAAATTTAAACATTTTATTAACTTTCTAACTAATTTACTTTCCTGTCAAATTTAAATCTTCTTCTATAGTAAATAGGTTTTTAATCTCTATAAATTTTGAAAATTTACACTACTCTTACTCCCTTTTCCAAAATTATTATTATTATTATTATTATTATTATTATTAGCACCGCGTCTTACTACCCACTCGGGTTATACGCACTTACGCTAATGTGTAATGGCAGGGTGATTGTGAGATGAAATGGAGGACCTACAGTTTAAAGTGGAATCCGAATCACGGTGGAGGCATGGCATTCCCTTTTCCAAAATTAATAGATCCATATTTTAAAATATAAATCTTCTGATTATTTGGGGCCTTCCTTCCAAATTTGTTTCAATTTTACACTATAAAAAGTTTTTTCTATTAGTATTGCAAATTTGGGAAGGCCCCACCTAATCCCCCAAATCTTGATTTTTTAGTCTTTCATTTTGAAATTTATAACTGCTAAGACTGTTTGGGTGAGCCTTATTGACTTGTTTTGTCAAATTTAAATCTCTTACCACAATGAGAAGTAGTGTTTGTAAGAGTTTCAGAAATAAAAAAAAACAATATTTAACCAACACCCACTTATTAAGGTCATTCTCTAATAAATATCCAGTTATTTTAAATGATGATTCTAAACTCCTGGAAAATTTGAATTTTTTATTTCTTCTAAATAATTTTTATACACTCTCGTTTTTCTTTATTTTTCTAAATTCCCATTTTAAAATTTCTTATTTTTATGGTTATTTTGAGTGGGCCCTAAACCTGCATGCTAAAGTTCAATTGTATACAACATAAATAAGTTGTTTTTATTAGTTTTTAAAATTTTGCATCTTATCCCTTCCATTCCAATAGCCCCCACTTTAACATTAAACATGTTAGAACTTATTTGGTTATCTGGAGTAATAATTCTACATGCTTGCCAAACTTTAATTTTCTCCTTATCAAAGGTTTTTTTCTATTTATCTGATATCTACATTGAATATATTCATTTTTAGTCTTTTGTTGTTTGGGGTAGTTTATCTACCTGCCTGCTAAAGTTATAATTTCTAGGATGTTTAAAACTATTTGAAAAACTGATGTGGAAGGAATGACATATCTTTTATACATAGTTGCCCAATTTTACTTTAACCCCTTAAGTTTGTTGACATTAATCATAATTACTTTAGGTTTACTAACGTTTAAGCTATTAATTCTAGGCTTCAGGCCAAATGACTTTAGCTATATGGCTAATTAATCACTTAGGATTACTTTGAAATAAAAATAATCTCTTAAGTTCAACTGGCCTGGGCCTATTGAGGTATTATTACTCTAGGACTAGCAACTTCAGGATAGTGGAACTTTCTTTATATATAATTTATTAAAGCCCACAAAGCTAGGACTATAACATATTGTTCTACTGAATTTAGGCTTACTGATTTTAGACCTGCTTACTTTAAATTACTTAATTTAAGATTACTGACTTTAAATTACTAAATTTAGTTCTACTGTCTTTAATCACTGACATGAGACCTACTGACTTTAAATTACTTAATTTATGCCTGCTACCTTTTTACCAAATGACTTAGTGTACTTAATTTAGGCCTACATATTTTCGACCTACATGGTTTTGTCCTAGACACATTTGGACTACTTGATCTTACTCAGTGAATTTAGGCTAATTGATTTACTGACTTTAAACTAATTATTGCAGGATGCTGAGTTTAAACTACTGAATTTAGAACTACTAACTTTAAACATAATTTTTTGAATTATTGATTTTAGGTATACATAATTAAGGCATACTGATTTTAAATGACTTAATCTAGGTAAACTGGATTTTTTTCTGTTGACTCAAAATAAAATAATGTGGGTTTATATTACCCTTAATTTTTTATAATTATCTTGCCTTTCTCAAGATCCGTTTTTATTTACTTTTACTATATACCTTCTACTATATACTTTCTTATTGGAACCCAGATTTTTTTCAAAAATAAACATATTGTTATGAAAATCATAGGATTAATGGGGCCATCATATTTTTTTAATCTAACGTGAGTAATTTGTTATTACTTATAAAAAAGTACTTTAGATTATGAAAATACTTTTATTTTTGGTCTACCACATCCAAATACTCTTCCGAGCTATCCACGTATTTAAATTCATGGAGGTGTGATAAGAAGGTAAAATTTAGAGGAGATATAACCAAATTGATGTGTAGGATGGGTGTAAAATCATTCATGAAACACTAAAAATATTAGGCCAGGATTTGAGTTTTGAACTCCCCGCCAACAAAAATACAGTTTGTTGTGAGTTAGAACGTGATACCACTGGTATATATGGATAGTTTTTTATTATTTTATTTTAGAAAAAAAAATCAAATTTAGTCAAAATATATTGTTTTTAATGTAAACCAGACTTGTTTTAGGCCCTAAACATTTTCATTAGTTAAGAACTAGATCTATATATTTTGGGTTTCTTTGATAAAATGGTATATTTAAAAATATAGTGATTTTATAGAATATTTTCAAGACATTAACACAAGTGTTTGAGATATATTTAAGAAAACTATCATTTTCCCAAGAAATTTAAGATTAACATAATAACTATTAAAATATATCTAATTTTTAAAATTCTCTAAGATAAGATAATTTAAGAACAAAAATAGTTCAACAGACTCATACCAAACCTAGTACATGATACTTAATTAGATCTTTCATTATAAATGGATCAAGAATAGCAGTTTTTTAACACAAAAATAATCAACTTATCTATATTCATTTTCTGAAATTAATATTGTTTTAATATAGTTAAAGTAATATTTATTATTTAATAGCCACTTCTAGCTCTTTAAAATTTTAAAATAAAAAACAGAAACTAATATACAATATATGACTTTTATTATGCATTGCCCAATAGTTTCAAAAAAAGGCTTAAGAGTTTGCGTCTTATAGAGACAGTATTTAGAAAATAGAAATAAGGTTATACCCGTCTTATACGGTACAAACATTTTTAAAGGTATGCGCAATTAAATGTAATGCAACTATTTTAATACATTTTAAAACTACTTAATATGGATATTTTTACCCAAGACCCCCTCCCCATACATTACTACCAAAAATTTTTGGAAAATTATTTATATAAATATATCTAATCTCATGTAGTATAATTTATTTTAACCCCATCTAATGTAAATCAGTCTAAAGCCAATTAGTACGAAATATTATAAAACAAACTAAGTCTTATATTATTTAAAATGATTAAAAATAAAATTATTTATAGGAACTAAATATAAATTATCTTAAAAATAATTTATATAAATCATTTTAGATATACTTATGTTAATTATTTTAGATTCTTATAGTCTAATGATTTAAAAACTACCTAATTTAAACTAATTTAAAAACATATAATATACATTTTTATAAAAACAATAATTGCACCTAAATGACATAGAAACAATTTAATACAAATAGCTGTGACACTCTTGGTTTTATATATATTACTAATCCAACTAGTATATATCATATTAAAACCACTGAGTTTAAGATGTTCTAAAACAACCCTGTATTTTTGCATTGATCGTTTTAGAACAACTTTATTTTGAATTCAATATCATGAATAATTTAAAAATAATTTAATTTAAATAATTCTAAATCCTTCAAATATAAATTGTTTTAAAACCACATAATATATATCAATCTATGATCATTTAATATAGACAAATCAAAAACCGCTAACTACAAATAGTTATCCTAAAATTATCTAGTTTAACTTATTCTAAAATAATTTACTTTGAAGCTACTTAAATTAATAATTTTAAAACCTGATCATATAATCCTTTTCAAAGCCAATTAAATAAATTATTTTAAAACTAACTATTATAAATAATTTAAAATAACCTGGTATTAATCATTTTAAAATAAAATAGTGTAAATATGAAGTATATTTAGGTTTTAAACCACTTACTATAAATATATATATATATATATATATATTCTAAGACCACATGTGAAGTAATTTTAAAACCACTTAGTATAAACTATTCTAGAATAATCCATGGTACATTGGTTTAAGGCCTCTTAATTCACATTATTTTAAAACTACTTCTTATAAACTATTTTAAAGCCAATAATTATAAATTATTCTAAGCCCAACTAGTAAAATAGTTTTTAAAATAATTTAGTAGGTCTATAAATCTTTTTTAAATAACCTTATATTAATAAACAGCAAAATAATGCGCGGAATATCGTTTTCTCCTCTGACCAAAATAGTTTTTCATAATCTCTCCAGCTATATTTTGGTTATGCCTTGTACAATACTATCTCACTATTACATTTTTACTTTCTCTTGACCACCCGGAGATAAAGTATTGTTATCGTCAAAAAAAAATTAGCTCCAGATTTTGATAGATGTTGTCGTTTCATGACTCCCTGAAACAAAAGAAAGTGGTTATCATAATGCCATCTGTCTGTCCACCTGTACCTCAGGCTAGAGTCGAAACCATTTTACCATTTGGGCTAAAACTTGGTATCTGGGGTTTTCACAAGGTCCCCCCCGAGTAGCCTTTGGATTTAGACTTCTAACCCTCAATTTAAGCGTAATTTACTGAAGGGGAAAATGAGAAAAAATCTATTTTATCAAAATTTGCTCTAACTATTTTGAATAAATGTTATATCCAAACATGGTTTACCGATATAAACAAGATGGCGATTCTTATTTAATCATTAAAATGACTTTTAGGATACATTACATAAGGGACATTTTCAAATTTTCATCACTTCTCCTCAACTATTTGAGATACGAAATAACTTATCATTGTAAAGTTGTAGTACTATTATAGATAGAAATCTTTTTATTTTAAATATATATTAATAAAACAAATAATATTTGAGCTATAAGCCAATATATTTACTTTTCAATTCATGTCTTTGAAAATTAATTCGATTCTTTTTCTTTTTGGTGGACAAAGATGTTTATCTTTTCTCAATTTTTCTGTATCTGTGTTCGCAGCTCCTAATACCATATAATAAGCAAATAAAAATGTATATTATTTAATTTATGATATTTATTTAATCTTTTATTACGTCGCTTACAAGCAAGAACACATAACACTACATTTACATGAATTTCATTTTTATTACACTTTCTCACTACTCATCCTGGGTGTAAGAATTTTATTTGTGCTTGTGCAGTGAAGGCAAGGAAGTCATATTTAAGAAGAAATGCACCTGAATTTACTTAGAGGTAGGGTGAGGAAACATGTAATAAACTCAAACCTCACTACACCAACCCGGGTCTCGAGATCTGAGTTTCTGATCACTGGCAAACCAGATCATACAGTCTCCGTACCCATTAACGCAGGAAAATATATTAGACATAAAACATAATTATAAATAAAATTTGATATAGTTATATTTTCCTTACAAAGAGCTAAATATAAAACACATGAGGTTGTTTACCGTGGAAACCGGTAAAATAGTAACGGAGAAGCTTTGCGTGCCGACCGAGAAAAGAGAGAGTATTTTCCCCTTAATCTATCACCGTAATTTTGTAAATACTCAATTTGATTATTATTATTATTATTATTATTATTATTATTATTATTATTATTATTATTATTATTAGCACCACGTCTTACTTCCCGTTCGTGTTATGCGCAATTACGCTAAATTGTAATGGAAGGGTGATTGTGAGATGAAATGGAGGGCCTACAGTTTAACGTGGGATTCGAACCATGGTGAAGAACTGGCATTTCACACATTCACAAGTGGTGATTAATACACGTCTTGTCACAGGTGAAGGAAGGGTTTGACAATCAGATAAATATGTGCCGGGACCGAGGATTGAACCCCGGACCCCCAGCACAGAAGTCTGACACCTTACCCTTAGACCAGCAGGTCCCACCCTCAATTATAAAATATGTTAAAAAGTGGTATGAATATATTTATGTGCGTCTTCTTTCTATCCACAGACGTCATCCACATGTTATTACACAAATGGGCCAGGTGAAAGGCCCTAATAATCTCATTGTATTGATGGTCTACAAAACCCAATAATAATAATAGTTCAATTTCCCTTTCCTTTAATTTAAATTTCCTTTATTATAGTGCTGGCCAATAGTCGTAAAACCTCTAACAGGCCAGCACTGAAAAGTACACAATTACTTTACAAATATATATATTTGCATGAGAAAATAAGATAAACAATAATAGCAAAGTAATTTTATATACTGTTGAATAGTTACGGAAAAAATAATAATTAATAATGATAAGAATAAAAAATATCAATAATAACAAATAACTAAAGAGTGGTTAAAAACAATAACAATTTAAAAAAAAAATCAATCAGAATATTGTAAATTTAAATATTATAGACAGAACATCTACAGATAAATTATTAATATGTAATTTCCTTAAATAACTCTCTGAGTTTAGCTTTTCTTTTTTGATATAAGTCGAATTCGACAAATCTAGAATTGTCGCTATGGGTACAACGACCTATACGGCTCACCATATAAGAACTATTGAGAAAATAATTATAATAATACTAATAATATTAATAATAATGAGTTAAGGATGAACAAAGAAACGTTTAGTGGTAGTGTATCCCAATTTACGAAGAAGAGGAGTGGAAAACCATTTAGTTAAAAACAACCCCATAGCACCTGAATGAGTTTCGAAATACAATATGCCTATCTCTAGAAAACCAGACTAGACGATCTAGATAAGTGATTATCAAATCTTGGGTCGCGACCCAAATGTGGGTCTTAAAGATGTTCTTAAGTGTCGTAAGTAGGCCTCGTGAATATATATTTTATATATTATATAATTTATATATATATATACATATATATTCATGAGATCTATAGGCTATATTTGAAAAACTATAAAATATTACAATTAAAAATTCACTATGAAACTTGGGCATTTTGAAGAATTTCTGCAATTTGAGCTTAGCAAAATGAAATAAGAGAATCTTTCATATACTCGTACACTTGACACACATTCGCGTATGTGACATCTAATTCCTGTACTAAATCACCCGACGCGGATCCTTGCATTACCAAGACAACAATATGGACTACCAGCGATTTCCGCTACCTGCTTCTCCATGACGAGTTGACCTCAGATCAGATCATGACCCCGTCATTCCGTCTCCATCCCATTCTCTGCGACAATGTATTGAACTTTGTTTCCGTTTTAAATACAAAAAGAGATCAGAAATGAAAGTGTGGGACTCAAATGTCTCCTGAGTGTTAGAGCAATGGAAAGCTCTTTCCAGGAATAACGGGACTAAGATGGCCCGAATTCTTATCGTTCAGGACCGATGTTGACACATCTGAAGATTTAATGGCTCATTAGAGATTAAAATCTTAGTTACTGAAAGAAAATAAGTTTGGTGAACATCTTAACTGTTTTATAATTTTCTTAGTTAAACCAATTCAGAAGCCGTATAGAGATTAAGTATTTTACTATGGGAAACACTAAACAATAATAATTGTATTATGTAGTATTTTAGTTTCAGAAATAATTTCTTAGAGTGAGCAACTGGCTACCATTTATGGCTTATATTTTTTCTGTTTAAACATTTACATTTATTTTATTTTGGTCATTTAAATTAATTCAATGAAATTAATGTAATAAAAATTATTTATGAAAATAATATGCATTTGAAACAATAATAAAATTTCCTTATAAATCAACATAGTATCATCTGAGTGTTATAAAAAGACCTACTTTTAAGTATTCATACGTCAATTCATGTGATCTGCAAATGCCACTTTTGATAGATCTCTATACCTATAACATAACTATACAAATATAGTATAGTGTTAATCAATGTTGACAGAAATGAAATGTATTCATCTTTTATTTTTTTTAATGCTCCATGTCCCTTTTTAAAGAAATCAAGGTACAAATGTGCTGAGCTTTTGGGTCGTCAGGTCGGTCAAATATCACGTTTAGGGTCGTGGCCAAACAGGTTTGGGAAACACTGGTCTAGGTGTTATACCACGTGCTCACCGATGAAGACGATTATATAATTTACATTCATTATACATAGTAAATAT
This sequence comes from Timema californicum, assembly GCA_902141385.1. Classification (NCBI taxonomy): domain Eukaryota; kingdom Metazoa; phylum Arthropoda; class Insecta; order Phasmatodea; family Timematidae; genus Timema; species Timema californicum. Next base: position 247,673 of record CABFOW010000017.1, read on the forward strand.
TTTATACATAAATTTAAATTTAATACATAAATAAAAATTGGCTTATAAAAGAGTATATAATATATAATAAATAGTGTATACACATACTAAATATAGAGATATTTTATATATTAATCTATATAATATAAGTTACATATAATATCCATTGCTTAAGTTTTATATAATATAAATATAGTATATTATATATAAAATAGTACATATTATATATATGCTATATATTTAATATATTCTATATATAAATTAAAAAATTTTACAATTTATATATTATAAATATATATTTATAATATATAAGTTTATAAGTATATTCTATTTTATATATTATATGTTTATTGTATTTTAATTATATATGTTAAATATAAATAAATATTTAATTCAATTAATAAATATATAAATTAGGTCTACCTATTACTTAAACACATAATTTATATATTATTTATAATATATATTAAATGAATAAATAAAAATATATGTATATATGCATACACAAAACTAAACTGTAAAACTGTAGGTTAAATTCCGTCTGTTTCAAGTAGATTCAAAAAGTGCTTATCGGCTTGAAATGGGACGTTTTCTGTTGTAGGTACTCTTTATACTTATACAGTATACACCATCACGTTATCTCATCAGTGAGCTAAAAAAGTATTTAACATACTCACTGTTTAATGTGGTTACATTTGGGTTTTATTTCATGTTAATCCAAAATATATTAACTTTTCATGTGTACGTACAGTACATCTTCTTTTTAAGTTTTCTTCGCAATGAGGGGCTTGGAAATATCAACAAATCTATTATTTCTCCTTGACAAGTAGTGTTTTGGAGGTAAGCTTTAGTGATTTTATGCTTTCAAACTAGAAGTTAAATATTGTTTCTTTTACCAACAAATAAATAAAATACACATAATTAAACCGTCACATGTCGTTTTATCTCTGATTTATAAAGATAAGTCTAGGTTTAAATTCTTGCGCAGCACTTAACTAAAGGTAAACATTGCATGACATACAGTCATTTAAAATACAGCTATTTAATATAAACTATTATAGTGTTTAAATTATAATAGTACTCACTTACCTAATATCACCATTACTTTACGAGCTACGCAATAATATCTAGTAGTAAATAACACATATGTCTTATTTCTCATCGCAAAAGTGCCTTCACGTAAAAGAGATACTCTTGGTGTTCTTGCATCAGCATCTTAAATTTAGGTATTTTCAGTGATGTTTTGATTTTTCATTCAAATCATGCTTAATTATTATTTTTTTTTTTTTAATTTAATATACATTTAAGCTACCTCTTTTATTATTAATTGAAACAGTGCCTTCACTTTAAAAAAAAGAGCCACTTTTAGTGTGTTAGCATTTGCGTCTTAAATTTGAGCATTTTTTCAGTTATTTGTTGTCTTTTTATATAAATTGTGTTTATCTAGTTTATTTTTTTTTTAATTTAATATAAATTTAAGCTATGTCTTTTATTATTCATTGAAACATTGCCTCCAAATAAAGATACACTTTTAGTCAGTTTACATTTGTGTCTTAAATTTTGCTAGTTTTACAGTTATTTAATAGTTTTGCGTGTAAATTACGTTTATTTTGTTTTGTTTCTTTGGTAGTAAATCTAAACTATTACACCTGATATTCAGCAATACTGCAATGCTGCTACGTAGAAGAACTGATGTTAAAGTGCTTGCTTTTGTGGCTTAGATTTAGTTATATTATCGGTCATTTTATGCTGTTGCTTGGAAATTAGTTTTTATTAGATTTAATTTCTTGATAATAGATCGACATAATAATTTTATTTGGTGTGATATGGCGCTTACCATAGAATGTTTCTTTATATCTACGGTAAAAACCAATAAAACCGAACCCTAAAATTCAGAGATTCCAAATAATCCGAACACACTTTTCGCAAACAGGAAAAAAATTTAGTCAAATGAATTATGTTTTACTAGTTAACAAGCTTAAAGTTAAAAGAGAATTTTATGAAACAGTGATATCATAATAAAGGATTAATATTTACACGTTGCAGTCAACACAATGCGATTTCCTGTAAATAAAAATAATTACATTATATATTAGTTGTTATACATCAATTAAATAAATGAAAATCAGATTTAACTAATTCAACTCTTGTTTAAAATTTGTTAAAATACTGTACCCCCGTATTATTCAACTAATTAAAATTTTCATTAGTCCGAATAAGCTTCGGCCTCAATTAGTTCGGATTGACAAGGTTCTTGCGTACTATATTTTTGTTTATTTGCTAGTAAATCTATACATATAATAAAACTCTCAGGTTTATATACCCATTCAAATTTTGTGAAATTTTCTATTTCGTTGTATAAGCCTATCTATAAACGATAATATTACAAAATAATCTATTTTTTAATAGTTTGTCCACCGTTTCTTTTGTTGCCAGTAAACTCAAAATGTGCTCATCGTATCGAGTTGGGACTTCTTTTATTACTCTTTATTTTTCAGAGAAATTTTGTTAGCTATATACCACCATAACATCTCATCAGCAAGCAAAGTAGTGTCAAATTAACCTGGTTTAAGCAGTAAACATTCGTTGTGATTGGTATTTCGGGTATACAATTGACAAATGATATGAGCAAGGGTGTGGAAGGGTAGGCTTAAAAGGGTGAGTTTATGTTTATTCGGGAAATTTTGTACGCACATAAAACAATGCTCTTGAATAAATGTGATTCTTTTCTGACATTTGAAGTTGTCGAACGTATTGAAGTATTGTTTATTGTGAGTGAAGCCGCTAGTTGGTGCTAGTATTAAATGAAGTGTTATTTTTTTCATCGAACTGGTCGGGAGGTGTTAAGACTGATAAATATATTTAATGGGCATAATATTTACCAAAATTATATTCAATTTCTTACTAAACAGAAAAGAACCAACCCTTAAATTTGAATGACTCATCATTACTCGAGACTTTTAAACTTCAAATCTGAGCTCAATATAACTTTTTAAAATTAGTTCACTTTAATAGATTTTCAAGTCTTTTATTTGTTTCTATAAACTTATCATAATCTATTATTTATTATGATTAATTAGTTGCTAAATATTTAGAAATGTATATTAGATTTAAACGTAGGTCTGTGTCATCTATGTCATAATGAGGAATATTCCATTCTGATACATGACCTTTTGCTTATTAGTGCATTAATACATTAAATGCTCTATATCACAGATTTCTTTAATAGTATGAGATACTCATACCAAAGCCACGTGCTCTTAAGTATCAAACTTACAATATACATTATTTAAGGTCAAGTTCGGATCTTAGAATTATCTACTGAGAGGTGGTTTTCTAATGGTTTATTTATCAATGTGAATAACTCTCATATTAGGGCTTTATAATAATAGTCAATAATTAATTATTAGGAAAATTATTAAAAATAATCAATAGCAAGCAAACTATTCTTAAATAAGCTTTCCTCATAAAACAAAATTATAATTTTTATAAGCATAAGAAACAATCTTTATATACAAGTTTTGATAAAAATTGTTAATTTCCATTTAATAAAATACAAATTTTCAACTTAATATCACAAATAATCCGCTATTGAGGGCCGTTTCTCTGAAAAAAGTGTATACAGTCTTATTAATTAAGTAAAACACCCAAATATATCCACTTTGAATAAAATTATTATAGAAATTTTAAAAACTGTTAACATTTAAAAAATATATATTTTTTAAACTGTTATCCCTTAACTAACTTAAATATTAGCGTCATTATTAAACTCTATGGTTTATTCTCGAGCTATGACTGATCATACAACTTCTAAATAGGATGAAGCTTGAAAAAATCCGGTAAATCATTTCGGCTGTGGATTGAAGTAAAGCCTGACTAACAGACGGACAAACATAGATTTTGATATAATTAGTTGTAATACCCCACATCATTAAGCTCGGGGCTTATAAAGTATCAAGACCCAGATTTAATCTCAATGTAAACTTTTTAGCCCTATTTTTTCAAAATGTCCAAGCAAACAACATTTATTTACCAATGATTTAGTTTATGTTAGATTAATTATTTTACAATTTAAATTACAAAGATATATAATACATTAAAACGCTTCCACTTTGTAATTTTAATTTTAAACTTAGAATGAAGTTTATACGCAAACGTTGTTTCAGCCTATATGTTAATTTTAATTCTTAACACAAAAATAAGGCATGCTTTATATATATAATTAGATTTTGTCTTTAATTTGTTTTGTAATATAAATATACCTATTAAAATATGACTATACATTAATATATTTTTCTTGCTTTTGTTGTAGAGCACTTCATTTTCAAGAATCTTGATATAATAGGCCCGTATCATTGTTTGACATTTTTTTCGGTAAGTTAATTAGCCAAAGATGGAGTCTTATTTTAAATTTTAGAAATAGACAAAAACCTAACAAAACATTCTTAGAAAAAAAACACATATTTCATACAGACAATGAAACATACTTGCAAAACCCACTACATTTAATTTGGTGGAACATCAAACGGGAACGTCTATATCTAAAATAATTTTGAGGTAAAAATATTTCATGATTAGATTTACAAAACTTTATATACATATAAAGCAAACATACACATCAAATGTATAAACTAAGTATTTAAAACTATCAATAAAGTAGGTGTGTCCAAAACCTAGACTGTTTACAATTATAACATTAAAACTCATTAATAGATTATAATTTTTTTTTAAATCTTGATAATAAAAATTGAAATAAATTTTTCTGAATATCAAAATTTTGACTAACTTTCTTAGGAATGTTAGTTGTGCACCTTGTTTTACAGACCTAGCCTTATATTCATGTATTAACAGTCTAACGATAAGGGTGAAGAAGAATTTTGAGGAGAATTTTCAGGGTTTGCGTAGTGGGGGAGAGATAAGTCAGTTAGATAATCAGCGAGTATTCAAACCCCAGACTCCCCATCAACTGAAAACCATACAAGACAGCACTGATGCCTTTCAACGAGGGTAAAACTATATAAATTATTTAATTTAATAATGAGTATTTTCAAAATAAAATGTGTTAAATATTTCTTGAAAAATCGAAAAGTGTTTTCCAAACGGATAATGTTAGAGAAGGTTTCTTAAAATTTGTATTACTATTTCTTTTCTTTTATGGGTCTATTTTAGACTATAATCTTATATGTCATAAAAGATGTAAGTTTAGTCTTGTCTGGTTAGATTTCATAAAGAGGCTGGAGCTTAAAATCTCGGCCTATCTTGTTTAAATTACTTACCATCCACTCTACCCGAAAAAAAAGTAGGCCTATGCCTACTTTTCCTATAAAATTCATAATATGTATCCCTATACCCTTAGTACAAACATTTGTATAAACCAAAAGGTAAAATTACGTGAATCATGTGATAAATAGTTACATTAAATAATATATATATATTTATATATAACCACGTCTTTCTACCCTTACAGGTTATAAGCATATGTACTCATTAATATTAGTTAGAGATGAGTAATATTGAATTCATAGGAAGTGTACTCACATTTGAGTGGGGGAGTTGAAAAATATTTGGTAAAAAATACCCCAAGTACACCAGAACGGGATTTGAACCCCGATCACCCTGTTTTCAGCAAGCAGTGTAGTATATTGCGAGTATCACCTTGGATAGACCATTCAGCCACTTAATCAAGTTAGAACATTATAAATAAATAGTATATTCAATCCAAATTTTTACCATGTCAACCTTGAATTAAATTGGTAATTATCTGTGCCCGGAAGTTGATGCTCTTAAAAAAAATTGGATATTAATGTTCTAAAAAATAAAAATAAATGCTCTCAAGACCGGACTCAAAAATTATGTTTTCGTATCTTCAAAAACATAAAAGTTGATCTTAAAAAATATCAAATAATAAATTTAAAATCAAATTGTTCTTCTTGTCCTTTTATGTTTGTTGACGGAGAATCCTGCAAAGGAAGAACTAAATAATAGATTGTGTGTCCAATATTTATTAAAAAGAAAAAGAAAGGAGAGCGTTTGGTTTCATGATCAAGTAGCGTCAGACAATGACAAGCATAACTTTCTTTGATATGTTTGTTCTTGGTATGTTGTTACAGTTACTGGCAACATACTGAATATAACCTTGATATACGCCAAGTTTCCTTTTATTTGCGATCTGAGCGCGTATATTGTGCAATATTGAAGTATATGGTATCTTCAGTCTCAAAATCTGCTCACGGTTGTTTTCAAAATATTAATGTGGTCACAGTATTATAAATATTCGTGGATCCATGTGCTCCATCATGTGCTTATAGACCGCTCATTATTTCATGTCCAGCCGTACAATTAATTACACGATAACATTAATGCTCGAAGTAGATGGAAATAATAAATTTGTACATCAAAAAATTAAGCGTTGTGTGTTATGATTTTTATGTAATTATTTTAAAAATGACACAAATGGAAGGTATGAGTGAAAACAAGAAATAATTCCTTAAAAATGACAAAATGTTGGCAAATCTTTCAAATATGCAAACATGTTCACAATAAAGATCATGTTTTCAATATTAGGGTGTCATAAAATGTTCACGTGTGTGTAAAGATTGCATTGTGCTGTCACCTACCGGAGCGCTACGTTGTTTTGCAAAATTCAATAAAGTTCGAGTTATTTAATAAATTGTTTGGTATTTCAGAATTTTATTTACGTCAAAATAGAGGTATGTTTAAAGTTTTTTAAGAAAACAATCATGAAAAGTGTATCAGTTCTGAGCGCAACGTAAATGTTTAGAAACTTTTGACCTAGAAACCACCAAACAATCAAAGTTATTTTATAGCGCAACAGAACATAATAAGTTTATTTTTGAGGGTTGTTTAAATTGTTATGAAGCGTCTAAAATGCATTTAACAAAGTAACAAAAATAATTAATGCAATCAATTTTATTAAATTATCAAATCTGATTTATATTTTGTACGACCAATATGACTAAATCAGAAATGTTCACAAACTATCTAGCGTAAGATGATTTAGAAAAAAATATCCTATGGTCACTGAGTGGGATTAGGACCCGGCCTCCTTACCACTGGCACACCAGACAAGACTAGTCTAATGGCCTTGTCCACGTGCCTAATGGTGCAGATATCTTGCTGTTGAGAATAAATCTGGCCTACGAACTATTTATAGTTCACGATAAGCGTGGTAATTACATGTAACAACAAATCCACTTTGAAATAAGTGCGTGGAGCCCAAACTGGTGGGCACGTGGACTAAGCGCCAAGATTGTCTGTTCCAACTTTCTAGTAATGGAGAGTTCGGGGTTCGAATACCAGCTGAGTATTCTTAAGGTGGTGGTTTCCAAAATGGTTTTCTATTTTCCATTCACACGATTGTGGTCTCACGTACTCTGAATTCAACCATTATTGTATTCTAATTTTATCCTCCCATCTGCATCTAGGTCTTCTCAATGGTCTCGTCTCATTAGATTTGCCAGCCAATACTCTGAACACGGTTCTAGAATCTTCCACTCACGCGGCATGTCCTGCATCTACGAGGCTTGATTATCCTAACAATGTCTGGTTATGAGTATATGGTATGTAACTCATCATTATGTAAAATCATAAACTACCCAAAAGTCTCATAGTGTACAACCCAAACAGATAGTAAGACGGAGCACTAAAAAAACAACAAAAAAACAGTAGCCTCATACCTTTTTGGACCAAATATATTTCTAGGCACCTTGTTTTCAAATATCCTACATTTTTTGACATGTAAGGTAAGAAACCACGTTTCCCACCCATAGAGAATGAATTATACATGTATTGTTTTGTATATTCTAAGTTTTACATTCGTTGATAGAAGGTGAAATAGTGAACATTTATTGACAGAGTAATAGCATGCATTTCCCGACTGTATTATTTTCCTAATTTTCACTCTAATATCGTTATTGCTTGTTAAAATTGTTCCTAAATATTTAAACTCATTAACCATGCCAAATTAAATGTAGTTCGAGGCTCACATTGTTAGTATGATTAAATTAAGATAGCCCGGAAAGGTAGTAAGGCATTGTGCAAATATACCATATATTTATCTATCTAATTCACGTGAGTTGGTGAATGTATGGACGCTTTTATGAGAGGGACTCTGATGTCTTAAGAGAGTAGTTGTAATGTCTATAAAAAGGCCTTGATCTGTAAATTTGTACAAAAATCACAAATTTATGAAAGTTTTATATGCTTTACCACAAACCCTGTGATTTGTAAAAAAGATAGTTGGTTGACCTAGCTGACTCTTCCCCGAGTATGATGACTTGTAGACGTAAACAACCTTTGAAGGCAGCCATACACGTCTTAACTATGAACCGGTGTGGCCCTAGGGTCACAAGGTTGCGCCACCAATATGTCGCTTCTTTAAGGGGCGAGGGGCACGCGTTAACCTTTCTTGGAGGTAGGCTAGAGGGCAAAAATAAGGGTTTAACCCTCCACGGATCAAGAAAAGGGATAAACCTGTAGTGGTCTGTGTGACGTAAAGGCTAGACACCAGTTTTTTCTCATAGCAATTTGTGACTATAATTAAATACAGTACACACAAGAATAAAAATATATATTTCTACTCCGGAGCCAAACCTACGTATTGGGCATATATATCGCTTATACCTGACCCCACGGTCAGATAGATTTATGAAAGATGTGATCTAAGTTATGACTATGATTATTATTATTATTTTCATTTTAATTTTCATTCTGCACTGGGTCTCACCACCTAAGCTATCAAAAATACATGTTTTTAAGTAGGACTTTTGAGAGTGGGGTTATTATATTCGTTGATTGATCTGGCAGTCACGCAAGATAAATGTCAGGATAATCTACTTTAGTTTGCCGGTGATTGAAAGGCAGGGGTTCAAATCTCAGCCAGGCACACTTCAGGCTTTTTTTATATGACTGGTTTCGTACATCCCCTCAATGTAAATAAGGGCTCATTTAATACAAGTTCTACCTTTACTATTCCTACTGCATTCATGTAGTTAAAAATGCGTATTATCTGGACGGGTAGTAAAACGCTGTGCACAAAAAGGGTCATAAGAAACTTAATATAACGCTTAGATATGTACAGTTTGCTTTTATAGGAAGTATACCCATATAGAGATTGGAAAACCATAGTGATCATACATAGAAAGTCACTCAACAGTATTTTTTTTATCACCTTGTCTTACTACCTTTTCAGACTACACGCACTCCCAGTACTCTCCACCGAGATCTAAACCTAGAATCTCCTGTCACTGGCAACCCAATCTATTGAAAGTTTGATACCTTAGATCAAGTGACCACCGGTTTGGTTGTAGATTTTAAAATATCATAGAAATTTATATAGATTTTTAAATAAATATTTCATTGAGCTCAATAATCTAAATTTTAGAAAATTATGTTGAAAAGGAACTCAGCTGGTTTGATATTAAAATATAGTGCAGATTTTTTTAAGTACAAAATTTTAATCCATCAAGTTTACTCTTGGACAAAAGAATAAGCCTCCTCAATATGTTTATAGAGTAGATATGGTTTTCGTCACTGATCCAAAATAATGGAGTTGGTGGGAAAAAAACAGTGTGTATATATATATATATATATATATATATATATATATTACATTTTAAATACTCCAAATTACTAAATTTAAAATGTATATAACCGTTTATTCAATGTATATATATTTAGATAGAACTTATTTTGAAAACTAAAGCATTAAATTATTTTAAATTCGCCAAAACCTAGAGGAGCACTTAGATAATAGAAATAATCACCATACATAACAAAAAGATCACACCCCTTTTGGTGATATTTTGTTTAAAATTAGACTAGTGGAGATTTGTGAGTTTAAAAAAATTAAATTCATAGAAGGAATTGATGATAAAAATATTTAAGAGATAAATATTTTACCCAAAAAGAATAAACTTTATCGATTACAAAATAGTTGAACTAATTAATAACTAATGGTAAGTTAATTACTTTTGTGACCTTACAGAATAAAAAGTGTAAGTGTTGACCTCGAAATTATAATAAATCTGTCGTTTTATGTGTGTCCTAATCAAAAATGTAGATTTTACCATCTTTATGTCCCCATATCTTTTATCTGTCAAAATACTATCTGTCCCTGGCTAAAGATCTAAATACGTTTGACGGATTTGGTCCGAACACTATCATTTTTATTTTTACACTAGCCTTTAAATTAAGGATAGATTAATGTTAAGTTATTTTGTAAAATTAAAAGTTTATCAAAAATTCCCCCAAGGATTTTGTTTAGAATGTAAATCTTTGGAGTATTTGAACTCCCAAATAACACTATATACCTAGTTTTTGGGCAAAAAATTCGTTAAAGGTTAGTTAAGTAATAAGTGATTTTCCAAAATTTTTAAATATTTTGAAAATGACTAATGATTTTTTTTAAATATGTACCTGAGGAGCATTTGACATGACAAATTATAGTGTGTTCTAGTTTTTGTTTAATTGAGGGTAATTTATTGATGACTTCTTTTAAAATTTTAATATAATAAAATAGCTTTACTATAATATTTAGCACCGCGTCTTACTACCCGTTCAAGTTATACGCTAAATAGCTTTACTGAATTGGTACAAACTTATCTTTGAAGTTTTACCTTATACATAATTTGATATAATTATTTTTCTAAAAAACATATTATTTATAGTACTTAAATAGTGAATGTTTTTTTAAAATTTGATTTTCTTTAAAATAGCTTAAACAAATTTGTTCAAAATTTGTATCGGTGGACTATTTTACACGATTAACCAATAATGTATGCTTATTTTTCTAAATTAAAATAATTTATGAGTAGTATTTTTACAACTAATTAAAGAAATTTGATTTTTTTTTGTAATTTAACTTGAAGATTGTGTTCAAAATCAATATCTTAGGATAGTTTTTGATGATAAATAAGAATACGTTTTCATATTTACAAATTAAACATTATGCCATGGTAGTTTACAAATAAATTAGAGTTGAATTTTTTTAAATTTTTAAAAATTACTGATTGTTTTGGCTTGAAATAAATATAATTGTGTTTACTGTTAATAACAAAATGATGTGTTGGTTTATAGGGAAAACATACTCAAGGGTAGGTTACCGAAAATCTGTTTATTAAAATGTTCATTTAGGCTATAATATACATTATGAGAAAGCTTGTACTATTGTAACGTACCATTTATTTTATATCAAGACGAAGTTCGAGCAAACCAAAATGTTTATAAATATGTAGATCTCAGTCTTATATTTTAATTTATTTTTATGTGTGTGTTGATAAAATAATGCAGTGAGAGACTATAGCACTCAGAGAGGAACAAGGATGAAATTTAGTAATAGGCTTGCGTAATTTATAAACATAGTGTATAACAACAATCTATTGCATTATGAATTGTTTTTATTTAATTTATGTTATTCGAATTTGTAAACTTACTTTATAATTTATTGGAGAAATGGGATTTGAATTTTAAACTATATAAAAAATTATATGATTGGGAAGTTTCAAGATATTTCTCAATATAAAGGAGCTATTTTGATGATATTTTGATCACTCAACATTTATATTTATTTAAGAATCTTTGGTCTTTTGAATATAATAAATATAAAAGTTTCAGTTTAAAAGTTAATATTATACAATGTATGAAAAATAATCTACTATTTCTATAAATAAAAATTTGAGCATACTCACTTATTATACGCTATTTACAACATTTTAACTAATTTAACTATTTTGTACTTTAAGGTAGTTCATGACATCATAAGGTTTAATTTTGAGCTTTATCATATCTGTAGATTTATTGATATATTATACACACTAAATATATTTCAAATATTCCTATATATAATTTTATAGGCCCGTTTCCGTTAATAGATATTACGAGGAAATGACTGAGCAGATTTTGACAAACGACCACTCATTTTAACGGCTAGGATTCCAGGATGTCAGGAAGAATAGTAGTTTTCCAAGAAAACCCGATTTTCAACTCTTTTTTAATCACCATGGAGATCATTATTTTGCTTTAAGGCTGTAAATGTCTAAATAAAATATTTCTTTTTGGCTCAAAAGTAATAACTTAATCACTATTTGTTGATCCGAACACATCACAATTTTTTCTTTGGATGCTGGTTATAACACATCTAAATTGCGAGTAATAAACACTCATTTTATTATTGGGATGTTGTTATCGTTAATTCACATTTAAATCAATAATATTGAGCATAATTTGAAAATTAAAAGCTTATGTAGTTAAGTTAGTGAAAATATTGTCTACATATTGTTTCACGCTTGACAAAATGATGTTTTAATATGTTTAGGTAAAATTATCTTGAACAATGTTTTATAAAAATAGCCATTTTAACTATCCTAGTATGAGTTTAGGTACTCACTTTTTTTTTTCAAATAATGGGTTTTGATGTTCAACACAATACAAATACAAAAATTTTAAACTACGTTCTCATTTTACTGCTTACTTTTGAGGATTTGATATTTAAAAGAAAGTTTTTGTACCTCAATTATCTTTTCTTATTCTTACAAATACAGTAAGTTCAGTCATGTTTCCATGTTGATACTTAATTTTGAGAGAATTCTATTTCAAATTACCGTAATGTTTGAGTACCACATCCATATTTTTGCATTTTTTATCTTTGTCAGACTCTCACGCTCTCACACTCTCTCTCTCACTCTCTCCCCTCAAACACACGCACACACACTACAAAACTCTCTATCTCTCTCTAATATAATCTTTTCTCATTCTCTCTCACACACTTTATCTCTCTCTCCCACAGTCTCTAACCTCACATACACTTTTTATCACCCAATTTATATTACATATTTATTATACTCTCTATTTAGCACTATCTCTAGAACATTATATCTCTTAAATGCTCTCTCAAAACGCTCTCTCTCTCAAACTCCCTTTATCTCAAACTCTCTATCTCAATCTCACTCTCTATCTCAAACTCACTCTATCTCTCTTTCAAAACAACTTTTTCTCTTAATTTCTCTCTTTAACTTTTTCTCAATCTTAATTTATCTCTATAAACTAATCTCTCTCCAACTCTATCCCATGACCTCACAAATTTTTCTCTCTTTCACACAATATCTCTTCCAAAATGTTACACTCTCTGTTAGTCTCTCTTTCTCACACACACACTATCATTTTCACTCTCTACCACACACAGTCTCTCTCCCCTTCCATACACACTCGTTTTATCTTCCAGTATTTCTCTCTCCCTCACTCACATACACACACTCTCTCTCTCTCACACACACACACTCTTTTTCTCTTCTCCCAGTATTTCTCTCTCTCTCTAACACATAACCACACTCTCACGATCACTCAATCACACTCATTCGATCTCTCTCAAATGCTCATTCTCAGTCTCTTACACTCACTTTCCCCCACTCATACTCTCGTTTTATCACTCACCCACACACTTACACAATCACACACTAAAATACTTACACGCTCATTTTTACCATCACATTTTATTACTCTCTTTAGCATATTATATCTTAATAAATATTATTTTATAAGCCCGTTTCCAGTAATAGAAATTAAGAAGAAATGACTGAATAGATTTTGACAAATAAACACTCATTTTAAATATTATAGAATCAGGATACTGGTAAAAAGAATAGTGGGCTAAAACTAAAACCCAATTTACCGAACGAATTTTCCATATTTTCCTTCTGTGTGGACAGTGGTTCATTTGTACAATCATTCTTTGTTTACATCACCATGGAAACCATGATTTGTGTATAACTATATATTGGTAAATGAAATATTTAGCTTTAAAAAAAAATATCAGCTCTATTGTTACTTGAGTGGTTTGGTGCAACGAATAGATAAAGATCTGGGAAAGGGGTCATTTTAAAGTTCTCATCGGGTTGCTAAGGAGGAAAATATACATTTTTATTCAAATTACACACTGAAAACTAAATATCTAAGTAGAGTTGATAGCCTTTGACGTGTAAACCTTTAACTAAAAAGTGAGTTAGTGCTTATTATACAAATCCTTTCTCAATAAAAAGTTTAAAATACATGTTAGTGCTATAATCTGCAAACATCGCTGCAACGACCCACTATTCTTATTTACAATTTGATTAGGCCATTTCTGGTAATAGAAATTACAAGGAAATGACGAAACAGATTTTTACAAACGATAAATCATTTTAACGGTTAGGAGTCAAGGTTGTCGGGAAAAATAGTAGTTTCCCAAGAAAACCCGATTTTCACTCAGAATTTTCAGTTTTTAATTCTTTGTTTAGTCATCACAGAAACCGCTATTGGCTGCATGGCTTTACATCTCTAAATAAAACATATCTCTTTGACTAAAAGAATAATAACACAATCTTTATTTGTTGGTACGAACACACTACAGTAATTTTCTCTTTGGATGTTGGCCATAACACATCTAAATTGAGATGCCTACATTGGGGAAACATTAATTTATTATTGGAATGTTGATATGGTTAATTCGCATTTAAATCAATAATATTGAGCATAATTCAAAAATTAAAATGTTGAGTTGTTATGTTCATGAAAATATTATCTACGTTTTGTTTCGAGCATGGTAATATTATGTTTAAATAGGTTCTTCTATGTATTATAAGCTCAAAAACGATAAGATGATCTTGAATCTTAACATATAATTTGATAAGCCCATTTCTGGTAGTTGAAATTTTGAAAAAATGACCGAACCGCTTTTGACAAACGATCAGTCATTTTTAAGTTTGGGACCCAGAATGTCGGGAAAAGTAGTAGCTTCCAAAGAAAATTTGATTTTCTCAGAGAATTCTCACCTTTTCATTCTTTGTTTACATCACCATGTAAACCCTTAATTGTGCATGATTTTATATTATTATTATTAGCACCACGTCTTGATACCCGATCGGTTTACACGCACTTACGCTAATGTGTAATGTTAAGGTGATTGTGAGATTAAATGGAGGACATACAGTTTAACGTGGGATCCTAACCACGGTGGAAGTCTGGCATTTCACAAATTCACAAGTTTTGATTAATACAAGTCTTGTCAGAGGTGAAGGAAGGATTTGATAATCAGATAAATCTGTGCCGGGACCGAGGATTGAACCCTGGACCTCCAGCAAAGAAGGCTGACACCTTAACTCTAGACCGCCAGGTCACCGAGTTTGGTTTTATACCTGTGATTAAATTATTTATCTCTGGTTAAAAATAATAACCCATTCTGTAAATAAAGGTAATAAAAGTAATAACTCAACACCTACTTAGGTTGTACGGTGGAAAAAATATTAAATTATACGAAAAATCTTTTCATAGCTAAACAAATTATTAATAGTAGGTTAGAAATATACAGTTTTGTTTGCATGGATACTTTTCCTTCTTCTTTATTTTTGAATATTTATATCTGATCACAAAATGGCTGTTATAGCCTAATAGCTGGTCCTAGCATATATTTTATCTAGATATATTTTAATCGAAGGAATTAATTTCCTAGACTGGGGAAAAATTTAGGATTATTAGAATATTGTTACCTTTAATTTGCATTTGAATAAACAATATTGAATATAATTTGCAAATTAAAAGTTGAAGTAATCAATTTAGCAAAAATACGCGCACTCTCTTTCACATGTACACAAAATCTCTCTTTCACACTTTCTTACATTCTCTCTAATCTCTCGCTCTCTCTCATACACACACACACATACACCTTCTCTTTCCCCCTCCATCCCTTTCACATATTATTTCTCACACTCACTCAATCACACTCACTCACTCCCTCACTCACTCAATCACACTCACTCACTCCCTCACTCACTCAATCACACTCACTTTCTCACACTTACTCATACTGACTCACATACTTATATATTCACGTTAACGCTCACATTTTCTCTGTCAGCCCATTTCCGGTAAATGAAATTATGAGAAAACAACAAATTTTGACAAAAATGTCACTCATTTTAAAGGTTAAGGGTTCAGGATGTTGTCAAAATAATATCGTCCAAAGAAAATATGATTTTCCTAGTAAATTTCCATATTTTCTGCTGTTCGCGCAGTGGCTCATCTGTATAGTCAACCTTTGCTTACATCACCACGGAAAACCAGATTTGTGTATGACATTTTTCGGTAAAAATAGTAACTCAATTATTAATTAAATGATTTTGTGCAACAAATGAGTAGAGAACTGGGAGAGAGGTCGTTTTAAAGTTAAAACCGTAGGGCGAAGAAGGAAAGCTTACTTATTGTTTAAGATTAAACACTGAAAGATCCAAATAAATTGAAAGTTGCCTTTGACAAGTAAATCTTTAACTAGAAATTCAAATAATGCTTCATTCTATAGATTTTTTTCCAGTAAATAATATATTTGAATGCATTTTAACGTGATAATTTGCCGATGTCGCTGCAACAAGTCACTATTATAGTGCATATGCTTATGTCCGTTCCATTTTGTTTGTGTCATGTATTCATTTGAAATTAGTATATATTATATTTTTTAAATATTATAAATCCGAGGCAAATAAATTTAACCAACAAAATTATCTAACGCAGTGTTTGAATTTGAATCTTTTGTTACATTGTTTACTTAATTTTCATGAATAAAATATATTGAAGATTTTTTTATTTTTGTCTGTACACAATACAATATACGCGTTAAAAATATGCATTTTACTTTGAAAAGTATGATGTATACTTTCCGTTACTCAGTGGACTAATGGACAAAAGCGTCTCTTCTGGCTTACATGTATTTATTTAATGATTTCCCATGCTGCTTTCTAGTAAATCCAATAATATTTCCCTAAATAATTTTATTTCGCTCCTCATCAAATAATTAATGTAATCATCCAAAATACAGTTTTGATGAATAGTAAGATGCGAGGCGTAACTTATTAGGGTTGTCTGTATATTTCTTATAATTTTTATTTTCAATCAAGAGTGTAAAATCACTGAACTATGTCAACGTAGGGTCGTATTTAAATCTGTGCATGCTATTTATAAAATGTTCTTTAATATTCCCATGTCTTAAAAATTATCAAAGGAAACATTTAGTTTAACGATGCTTGGGCTATATATATTTTTTATTTTTCTCTCATCTTGGTTTTAATCCTACGAATGAATATGTTTAATATATTATAATTAATGATATTTTTTTTTCAATAATTATCAGACTTTGTATAAACATTTTAGATTACCTTCTTGTTTACTGATTCACTAAAGGTTAAAGAACAAATTTATTGAAGATAGTGGTAATTTTCTTAGAAACTCAAGTTTTGTGATAGTAAAATCCAAAGACCTAAACAAATATTTGGAGTATTTAATTTTACAACTAACCACTCCAGTGGCCGCATGGTCTATGATGCTACTCTTCCAGAAGACTAGATTGCCGATGATGGGGAGGTCAAGGTTTGAATCTTGGTTGGGTGCACTGAGGGATGTTTTTACAATATGGCTATCCACTATACTTCTACACAAATGCTAGTAGACTTCCTATGAATATAGATGTCTTCATCCCTAAAATTATTAGCTTAATTAATACATAAACGTATAAACCGAACGGGTTGTAAGGCGTGGTGCTAAAGAAAAATTACTGTCAATAGAGAATAGTTTGATTTCATCCATCAAGCCTTTTTCACCAAATTTATGTTTAGCAAATAGAACCAGATATATATTAATAAATTTTATATAAAAATATATTCTAAATATGTATCAACAAAATCGCCCATTTCAAACCCTATAATTTAAATATTTACTCCTTTCAAAGCAGGTCTAGCATAAACATAAATATTAAATATCTTGGTAAGATTCCGCTATAGGACTAAGACATTCTTAGAAGTGGATTTAAACTTTCTAATGGACCACGGGTTCAAATTTGATATTAAAAATAATAATGTAGTTTATAAACATACATATTTAAAAATATAAGCCTACACATATTTCTATAAAATATAGTATATCATTAGTGAGTGAATGGATGTAAAATCCTGTTTAACTCCAATGTTTACATTGTATCTGTATTTCTGTTTTTCGCGAAGGGAGGAAACCCTTAATGAAAAATCACCCTTAGTCCACCCGGCCTGGATTCAAAGCCCAACCTCCAATTGACCGGCAAACTAAAGTAGATGATCCTTATATTTATTCTTCTTGTTACACAAAGTGTGCTATTTCTCTAAAACTATAATAATCCTAAAGTACATGTAGAATGTGTCTCCTCCACCCTCGTTCAGCTGGCCTGTCTATACCGAATGTGTCAGGGGTAGTTTGCCAGGAAACGGCTTGTCTGATAGCCGGCAAGAACTTAAAGGTTATCCCAGCCATTTAGTGGCGGAGAGTGCTAGATTTATCCACAACGGTGGTTATGTGGACAACGGACCAACCTTATCTCGTTGGGTTTCTTAAAGGACAAAGACTTGTGTTTTATATTTCCTGAGATTTGTAACTACATCTTTTTTCTATCCTTCTTCTAAACAAATTTAGTAATAGACTATTTCTTTTCATCTCTACCTCCCTTACCCAAATAAGTGATCTAGATGTCTATATTATCTATTTTGGTCTGCGTGTCGTGTCATATTAGAATTCCAGCTGGGTAAACTGAGAGTAGTTTTTCATAAATGATTTCTCCACTATATCTCCACAGAAAATGTGGGTACATTTTTTCTAAGTTTTTCCTACTTTGCTACCTAGATAAATAGTGTAAATATGTCGATAAACCGGATAGATAGAGCATTAAGATGTTTATATTTTGTTTACATTAGTAGGCTTACATTAAACGCCAAGCGCTACTAGCATCTCAATATAAATTATAGACGTGATGAGAGGTAGTTTGTGTAAAATAGGGCCTACATATACATTTTAATGAAGAAGATAAACAAAAAATACATTGATAAATACATTTGGAAAATAATCCCCAAATCCCTTGGATAAAATTATAACGTTGACTTGCCTCATCATTGGTATCAAAGTGTATTGAGAGACGGATCTTTTAGACAATATGACCACCATTGTGAGAATAGTTAAAACTATTGGGCACGCGGACTAAATATCAAGCCCATATCATATAGTTGGCCGATGACTGGTAGACTGGGGTTCAAATACTGGTTAGGTTAACATAGGATAATTTTTCCTAAATGGTTTCTTACTCGTCCTCCATGGAGCTCTGGGTACATTTACATACAACATTAATTTACTGTTCCCAGTCACAATTAGCTAATTGGGACTAGCCCAGATGTGATGAGTAAAATACCATGTGTTACCAATGTTAGTATATTCCTATTTAATATTTTCTCGATGTATTGCTGCCCCATTATACTTTTGGAAATAACCGTAGAAACAACATGTCCTTTATACATTTTGATATGAATAATAAGTCAGAATACTAAACCTGCTTATCCTATTACACACATTGGCGGGTAAGCGCTATAAATATCAAGCTCATTAGTTTTCTTTACCGGCAACAGGGGTATTCAGGTTCGAATCATGGCTGGGTTTATTAATGTGATTTCTACTTTATAGTACACCAACCTCCTTTAAAGCAAATTTGCATGCATTTCCCCCAACATAATACCTTAATAATTTATAGATATTAACTTAATCAATCTATATGCGTATAGCCTGGACAACTAGGAAAATGCAGTGTAAAAATAAATTACGTTAGACGCAAGGCATTTCCAGTTACGTAAGCTACGGCTTCAAGAGAATAGTGAACCATGGATTAAATCATAAATTAAAACAAACCTGTGAATGAACATTATTTATAATTTTAAAATTAATAAAGTAACTTAACGTAACAACGCATCTTAATAAAGTTACTGGTTTAATAATTTTACATTCTCTAATAAAATGATCAAAAATATACATATTATATTCTCTTTAAAACTATTGCAACTGTGATCAACTGAATATTTGATCAACTCAACCCAGAACGGCAATACCCTAACACCACGTACCTGGCCATATGATTAGGAATTGTTGCTCATGGATGGAGATGGGTGGTATCAAATACAAACGTGCTAAGAAAAGCCTATGAAGAATGATACTTTTGGAAAGTTATACGGCAAAGAAGAGCTAGCATTAGATGTGATGTTTTTTGGCGAAAATAATGATTGTAGAAAGAGAAGTGTAAGGGATACATTCAAGAGAGAGACCCTGACTGGAGTATATGAATAAAATAGTGAACGAATTTGGCAGAAGAAGGTACAAATATTTTTTAAATATTGTCCTAAGATAAGCAAAAGTGGAGAGTTGCAATACATCAATCTCAAGATTGATAACATCATGATGATGCTTATGTTGGAGTAAAGATGTAAAAATTATATCTGAATTCTTTGGATTTTTTTAAAATTACATATATATGTTTTAATTTTTAAATCAAATGGTTCAGAGTTTGTTAGTTGTAGCTTATAGCACAGATATTTATCTTTTTTCGCATCCTACTACTCGTTTGGGATATCCTTATATTTAAACTAAATGGGTAGAGAGAAGGAAATAATACCTTATTTTAAAATGTACACGAATATGCCTAAATAAAGAATGTATACTATTTAGGAATAAGCACTTCAACACAACCATCCAGGATTCAGATCCGAGGACCTCTCTCTCAGTGGCCAACCAGACAGACAATATGAAACTGGAACCTTTTGCAACGTACCCACTGGTGAGAGTTTCTATTCTATATCTGTACTACAACGTTCTCTCTAATGTAAGCTTATATGCTACTAAGAACATTTTCTCTAAATCAATGAATTTGATAAATTTGAGCTTTTATTCTCAACACTATTATTTTTATCAAGAGTCATTCTTCTAAGGTAACCTTGGATGAGGTCAGGTTATTAATCTCCAAATGGATTTATTGGAGCCACATTTACAAACACATTTTTTGACTAGAAATTTTCCTATACTTTATTAATTATTTTGTAGGTGCAGTCCTTAGAAAATTATCAATTTAGGAATAAATCGCACTTATATTTATTATGATAATTTATAACACAAAAGATTAGCTTTAATTAAATTAAATAGCATAAATGTTTCCAATTCAAGATTTAAAAATAAGGTACTAGTTGAGCTAAGAATTGGCAGTTTATTCACCGGTCATTTTACCGAATATAATTATATGCAACTATCTACACTAATGGAGTAGAGATGGAGAAAGTAGATATTTAGAGGATATTTATTATTTTTAGCACCACGTCTTATTACCTGTTCGAATTAAACGCACTAATTCTAATGTGTAATGGTAAGATGATTGTGAGATGAAATGGAGAACCTACAGTTTAACGTGGGATCCGAACCATGGTGGAGGCCTGGCATTCCACACATTCACAAGTTGTGATTAATACACGTATTGTAAGAGGGGAAGGAAGAGTTGGGTAATCAGAAAAATCTGTGCCGGGACTGAGGATTGAACCCCGGACAACCAGCACAGAAGTCTGAAACCTTACCCCTAGACCACCAGGTCACCGACAAATATACTCTTATTTGAATGGATTAGAAGTGTAAAATCCTTTATAAAAACCTCCTCAGCTAATCAGGCGTGCAAAAAAATTCAATTGATCATGTTAATTTAGTGCACGAACACATATTGCTCCTAGTTTCCAAAATATTTCACTGATTTAAATATTGCAAATAAATTACAAAGTTTATTAACTTCATATTAGATAAGAAATGGAAATAAGTAAAATAATTTCTAGTTTTATAATTATATTCAGGAAAAACATTTCTAGGTTATATATATATTTTTTTAAATGTGCACCAGCTTTTATTACAAATGGTCTATAGGCCTGTCAATTCAATTAAGAATATACTTAAGTGTTCCAATTGTTCTTTAAATTGGTGGCAATTT
The DNA here is from genome assembly GCA_902141385.1 of Timema californicum. Taxonomy (NCBI): domain Eukaryota; kingdom Metazoa; phylum Arthropoda; class Insecta; order Phasmatodea; family Timematidae; genus Timema; species Timema californicum. The sequence continues at coordinate 269,493 of CABFOW010000017.1, forward strand.
ATTTTATGTTCTTTATTTTAAATTTGCATATAACACAACTCTCAATGAAATTTAATTTTTGTTTATTTAAGTGAATAAATGTATTTTTTAAGAACCAAACAAAAATTATATTTCTTAAATTTCTTCATGTCCACCACGGTCTAAAGTGTAAACTTTTTTTAATATCAGTTTTAGTACATTTTCTCAGCTCTTTAGTTTATTTTGGAACAGTATGCCCAACTACGTTCATGCCGGAATCACTATCAACTTAACGTTTACTTAAATTTCTCGTAACTTTACGTAACGCAACGTAAAGTCTCTTTTCGTGTTGTGTTTTTAAATGGAAGCCATCACGATGCAGTTAACCTATTGTTCACTTAACGTCCTTTTAGCTTAAGAGTTGTCCAGGGGAGAACTTTCACGTTATGTGAACGTCAAAAAACGGTACCACGTGTTCTAACTAGCCAATCACGTTGCAAGTGAAGTGAACAGGGTTATTTAGTACCCTACTTAATTTTATTTTTTATGGTATTCGCACGAATTCTTCAGTACATTGCCCCTCCCCCCTGTCCCGCCCGACCCGCTCCGCCATGTTTCATGAACTCTAAACCTTCATAGACTCTTGTTATAATTTATTTTTATAGGCCTATCCAGTAAATCTTCCATTGCAAGTAGGCCTACTTGTAGTCTAATCTGGCCTAAGTGATTTTGTTTAATTTTAGTTCACAACTAGTTTTCAAACAGTCCAAATTCATTGTCTGTGTTTTACTCAAGTTGTAATGTGAATTCTCATTACACAGTAGTTTATTATTTCTCAGTAAAAGTTAATTTGATGGTGATCTCGACATGAAATGGTGCTACTAAAATTATTAAATTATATTTTAATATAAATAGGATACAAATATTTATATATTAATACAATTAATTTAGAAAATCTAGAAACTAGAACTGAGTTTGTGTTAGGGCCTGATAGTCATATTGTCCGAGGTTGTAAATAAATTATATGGTGTTACAAAGATAGTAGTTATACGGAATTGGAGTTACTGTCTTATATAAGACATCTTAGAAGTGCTCTTATCGAGTCAATGATTAGCTAGTCGTCATTCTTAGTATAAGCCTATAGAAAAATACGTAATGTAGGCTACCTACTAATTTAGGCCAGTTTAAAGTGCTCTTATCCAATTAATAACTAGCTAGTCGTCAGACTTATTATAGGCCTACAGAAATATACGTACTACTGTACTATGTTAGGCTGGTTCATAAGTGCTATTATACAGTTAGTAAATACCTAGGTACCATACTTAGTCTGTATACTATCAATAAACCTACTCGCTTATTTTAGGCCTATTTATAAGTTTCATTTGTATTAAAATTGTTTTATTTATAGGGTTAAGCTTAAATGCCCTAACGGAAAAAGATATATTGCCATGCACCTAAAAACATTATCACTTTTCACTGAATCAAAGTAATTGAAATAATCTGTAGCATAACAATATTTATAGACCTATTGAAAGTAGAATGAGAAACAGGCTAAGTCATATACACATTTAGTTTATTATTAATATTACATAGTATGGGCCTAATAGACAAAGGTTGAATTTGTAGATAGTTATAAAAACAATTAAAAATTATTAATCTCAGTGAAGTATAAAATTAATATATTGATAAATTATATTTAAATTCTGATAAATGAATGTTATTTATACCGCTGTGTTGAAATAAACTAATTGAAAGAATAGTTAGTAATCAAAAATAGTTTGGTGATTTGGGATCTAGATAATAGACCTATGATAAAATAAAAAATATGAAAAAAGAATCTTAAAAAAATATTCAAATGAAACCTGCACTGCTAATCTTTTTAAATTTAATTTCAATTTAAATGTTTATGGCTGTAACAGCTTCAAATAATTAAATATATACAAGCTAATAGTTATTTTTATATACATATTAAATAAGTTACATTATCTCACACAATGTCCAACTACCGATTAATAAGCAATTATTAGTTCAGTAAAAGTTTATAAAACCTCAGACAATCACTATTTATGGCCTGCATCTTCAATGCGGAGCTTTTAAATTGTATTTACGATCGATGCAACCCACCTTGCCGACTTTCCCATAAACAGGAAGGCTGTGGGGTATTTAAAAATATAATATGGATCTATTATAAGCAGATTCAAATTTTCTTTAGTCCAAATGATAAGTTAAATAAGCTAAGAAAGTACTGCTGTATTACTATAATTAATTTAAATACAATATGCTTGGTTTACTATAAAATCAGCAGTGTAACCAGTGCTATTCAATTTTATCGGATTAGAACTGTAATCTATGAATAATAGCGTTAGTATAGTTATAAAAAACAAACAGAATTTTAGTGAAATCCTATATTTGTTATCTAGCTATAAACTAAAAAATAATAATACTTAGAACCGCGTCTTACTAACCGTTCGGGTAATAAGCTTAGGTACTAAATACTCCAAGTGTCATGAGTTGGGAAGGTTGAATATAGATTAAATAAACCCGCATTTTCATGGAGGTAGAATGGATAACCATTCAAGCAAAACTACCACCAATTCATCCGAGTGAGATTCAAACCTCAATCTACCCGTCCTCAGCAGTCTAGTTCAACACGAAACACACGCGCAAGCTAACTATACCACCAAGGCAGGTAACTATAATAAACATTATTGAGTTATCTAAAACTTTTTAACTTTGCTTTTGGGTGATTGATCCATTTTATTAAGTTTATTACAAAAAAGTTAAATGCTTTAAATAGGGAACAAACTATCTCAGATAAACGAAGGATCCAGTAATGGACAAATATATTTTCGTTGATTTATGAGAGTTATTTTCTTCTTAGTGATATGGTTTTGGTAAATTTTCCTAATGAATTTTAGGGTGACCTGGTGGTCTAGGGGTAAGGAGTCAGACTTCTATGCTGGCAGCCGGGGTTCAATTCTCGGTCCCGGTAAAGATTTATCCGATTACCAAACCCTTCCTTCACCTCTGACAAGACATCTTGTGAATGAGAGGAATGACAGGCCTCCACCGTGGTTCAGATTCCACTTTAAACTGTAGGTCCTTAATTTCATCTCCCAATCATCCTACCATTACACATTAACGTAAGTGCATACAATCCGAACGGGTAGTAAGACGCGGTGCTAATAATAATAATAATAATAATAATAATAATCCTAATGAATTTTGTCCATATTTGAATAAATTTTCTTAAATACATCAATTTAAATAATTACTCATGATTTATATTAATTTGTGTTTTATTAATCAAATAAGTCAGTTTGTAAATTAAATTAAATTAATTTAAATGAATATGTAAGGAGGAAAAAATATTTTCGATAGGTAAATACACTTCAAATTAAAGAAACTACTAATACTTCTAATTTTAATTTCAGTTATGTTGCTATTTATTTAACCCATCGGTCAAAGCTGCTAAAGTTCTTGTTTAAATCATAATGTTTATTGTAAAGCCGAGCAAAAGTTAAGATGTGTGTTGATTTTTGTGCAAATATAAAGCACAAGAATTCTCAATCACCTATTTGATATCAAAGACCCTTTCTTAATAGCTTCCATGCATTCATCGACTAGCCTAAACTAAGTGTATATAAAAAATGTAGCAACTAAAATAACATTTTAAACTAAGCTAGATAAAGTATTTAATAAATGATACTTCTGGACATCAAACTATTTTTTTAATCTAAAGATAACTTTTAATTATGTTTCAAAAATAAACAATTACTTTGATAGCTCTATACTATGAGTTATTCTCCCTGTTTAACACCATAATTTAGTTAATGCAATGATTGCTAGAATAAGTACAATTTATACTACGTTTCCTTTGGTGAATTTGTGATATATTAATTAGGGAATCTCTTAAAATGTTGGTCATGAAGCGTATGAAGCGTAGTGTTAGTGAGGTTATGTGTTCAAATTATGATTGAGACCCATATTGAAGTTAAAAATTAATGACGGAAGGCCCCCATACTGACATGGTCGTCACATTAGTAATGATTATATTGCACCTAGAAAGGGGTAAGCAAACAATGCTATTGCATAAAATAAATTGTAAGGTATAGGGCAAATAGGCCTACTTTCAAAATAAAGACATTTTACTTAAATCTTGTAAGATTTTCGAAAAGAAATATTATATATTGGTGCAGAAACATGCTGAGAAAAAAGAGCATCACACTACAACAAATTTTACAAATGAAATAATCTACATTGTTATAGAAACATTGAGAAAATGGTAGCATCTACATCCACCAAAAACCATAACAATCAGTTTCATTCTTAAGACCTTAGCAAAAATATACATATTTTCTCATATCTAAGAACATTTGTTTTTTTTAATGTATTTCACATAAAAGATTGTTATTTTAATAGTACATCAACCTTACGATGATAAGTTAGTTCGTATCTCATATAATGGCGGGAATATGATTAAAAAAATTAAGATTTATGCCTATGTAAATTACCCTCAAATATATTCCCATTAATATATGCGAGGGGTAATTAATTTTAATGTTAAACAGTGCCTAGATACAAATTTAATCAAAACCCTTAGAGCGGATTTTGAGAGAGTCTATTCAACATCTTTTTGCCCTTTAGTAAACTACCCTTAATTTTAAGATGTATAATTCTAAAAATTTCTCAGTTGGACTTTATGAAAACCCTAAACGCCAAGTTATATCCCAATCGGTAGAATGGTTTAGGCCCTAGGCCGGTCGATGGCTTCACAAAAACCGTATTTTTGGTTTTATAGGGTTTCAAAATCTCTAGTTCAACATTTTTGACGATCACAATACTTACTCTTTCCAAGGGGTGGACTAAAAGTAATTAATTGATAAAAAATATTTTGTTTACTTTTACTTTTAATGGTTTACTCACCGTTACATATTATTCTTTCCTTTCCATTTAAATTTATATTTTAGTGTTTTTTTTCTATTTCTTCCTAATGATTTACTTATCAGTACAAATATATATAACACAATTTTTTACTACCTAGATAGCCAAAGAAACCTTATTTCAATTTTTTATGACTATTCTAGTTATTACTATACCAACTAACTAGTATATGTTTGAATAATATTTACTGTTTATTTACCACGCCAATGTTATTTATAAATTAATAGAGATGGTAGAAAACATAATTATATGAATAATTGAATTTATAATAAAATCTTTTTTTTAAAAAAAAGCACTGAAATATCATACAAATGGAGTGTTTGAAAACAAATTGTTCACTAAAATGAAACCCGATCATTTAGAGCTGATTAGACTACACGTACTTGCAATAAAAGTTTACTAGATGTACAAAATAAAGTGTAACAAATGTACTATGCCTTAGAGGTAACGAAATACGGGAAAAAAAATGTGCTTAAGAGTTTATCTTCATACCCTAAACACATAGATTATATAATAATCAACAAATGAAGTACTAACTATAAACATGATTGGCTAGCCAGAACAAGTGTTTCATTTACTTAATTTTCACGTCACGTAAAATTTCTCCCCTAGACAACTCTTATGTTAAGTGAACGTTAAGTTAACATTAAGTTTACTGCATTGTGATTGCTTCCATTTAAAAATACTATAGTAAAATTTATGTTACGTTATGATACGTTAAATTTAAGTAAACGTTAACTTTACGTGATTCCAGTAAAATAGGGCAACCTTAATATATAATTTTTTTAAATAACTCCATTTACTAGAAAAAAAAGTAAAGCAACCTTTTTAATCAAATATATAAATTTTGTGAACGAAATTTTGGCTGCGCCTAGAAAAGGAATAGGTGTTGAAAAATCAAGCCAAAATAATTAATTATAGGTTTAAAACTGCCTGTATGACAAAAAAAAAGGTACAGAACTCCGCATGGACTTTCTCACTCCATTGTTTAAAAATGAAGATATTTACTCAAAACTCATAACTTATGTGAAACAAAATAAGTAATATACACTAACAAACCCGAAAAATAATTGCGTTACACCTACGTTAAACATTTTTGTGTCTCCCGTATTTAAATTTTGTTATTTTCTTTTTAAAGAATTAAAGTACTCACTAGTATATTTGGACAAAAATAAAATATCGATGTAAGGTCTGCAATGGTTAATAATTCGTATCAAAATTTCGACTTTCAGTTAAAATTTTCGACATTTTATTAGGGGTTGCACATCCTATGGTTATAGCATTTTTATTATATTCCTCATTTATAAATTTAGACCAATAAAAAAGGTAAACATTGGCTATTGAGTCTAAAATAATAGAGATAGATCATTGCTGTACAAACATTTCTCCTAAGAGGTTAAAGGAAAAACATCTACTTCTTGAAAGATTTACTTATTTGCTTACTCTAAGGCATTAGAGAATTATTGCTTTTATACTCAAGTAATATCTCTTCACAACTAAAGCTCACAAAATTGTATTGATATATTTGCCCATATTTCAGAAACAATTGGTTTTATTAAAATATATTTCAAATAAAAGGGTTTTATTTTCAATAGTACTAAAGTTTTACCAAGATAGGTTATTTAGTTTCTCAAATAGTTGTGGAGATATGGAGATTTGGGGTTCTGTAAAGTACCCTAAGAGTAATTTTTATGGAAAAATGAAAATAGCCATTTTGCTTAAAATCTTATTAGTCAACGCCTAGAACTACGAATTTTAATAAAAATAGTTTTCACCCTTTTGTAAACTGCTCTTAATTTTAGGATTAAACAGTAACATAGATAGCATTGAAAAAAAAACTTTTTAGGATTTGGGATGTCATGAAACATCAAAAATCCATTGAAATCTCTGCATGGATTTTTGGACGGTCGTAATATCTTACTTTTAAGTGTTCGAAAAGTTAGAATATATATATATATATGCGTACAGCTTGAAAACTGTTTGTTTTATAAAAAATATTTTTCAAGTAAAGGATGTTTATTTTAAATAGACCTAAATGTATGCAATGATAAAAAATCTTATATCTTGGAGATATAATTAAAATTAGAATTTACGCATAAGACAAGAACCCTTAAAATCATTTTGACGAAAAATTGAGATTAGTCATTTAGTTAGTATTATTGATCAAAGAATAGAAATAAAATTTATTCAAAATCGTTAAAGCCGATTTTGATAAAAGTGATTTTTTCTCTTTTCCGACCTTTAAGAAACGATCCACTGTAAGGTAGCGAGAAAGTAAGAATATTAATATTGTGTCCCCAAGGGTCAAAACTTCGTATTAAAATGTCGACTTCCGGTTTAAAGTTTTCGATATTTTCTTAGAAGTTACATATTTTATGGTTATCACATTGCTATTATATTCCTCATTTATAAATTTTTACCAATAAAATAGGTAAATATTGACTATTGTATATAAAATGATAGAGGTAGATTACTTCTGTACAAACATTTCCCTTACGAGGTTGAAAGAAATAGAACATACACTTTTTGAGATACTTATTTATTTCTTACTTTTTGCCATTAGAGAATTATTGCGTTAAATCTTTAGTATCTATTTACAACTAAATCTCACAAAATTTTACATATATATATATATATATATATATTTGACAAAATCTTTAGTATCTATTTACAACTAAATCTCACAAAATTTTACATATATATATATATATATATTTGACAATATCTCATAAATTATTGGTTTAAAAATATATATATGACATATAGAACTTTTAGTTTTAATAGTACTACAATTTTGCCATAATAAGTTATCTATTAACTCAAATAGTTGCAGAGATACGGAAATGTCCACTTCTGTAAATTACCTTAAAATTCATTTTCAGGGGAAAATGAAAATATACCTAATTTTAATCAACACCTAGTTACGAATTTTAATCAAACTCGTTAGAGCCGATTTGGAGAAAATCGTATTTTTTGCTTTTTGCTTTTTATAAAACTACTATTTATTTTAGGGTTAAAGTCGACACACAGACATACGCCTTTTCTATTACCACTTTTTAGGCTTTTCGGGGTCATGACACGTCAATATCCATCATTATTTCATCTTAGATCTTTTTTACGGTCGCACTACTTTACCTTCAGTTTAAAAAAAGTTAATACATATATTTACGTATAGCTTGAGACGTATTGACTTTATAAAAATATGTTTCAATTAAAAGATTTGTATTATAAATAGATATACATATTTGAAGCGATAAGTAATTTCATATCTCAAATAGTTTTTGAGATATGATAAAAAATTGAGAATTTTCACATCACACCGAAACACTTAAATTCATTTTGCCAAAATATTGAAAGTAACCATTTTGTTTTAGATAATTATTAAAGTTTTTTGCCCTTCAGTAAACTACTGTTATCTTAAGGTTAGATATCCAATTCCAAAAACCCCTCGGGGCAACCCTATGAAAACCTTAGATACCAAGTTTAAGAACGATAGGTAAAATATTTTAGAGTCTAGTAGAAGTACAGACAGATAGACGGAAATTCAGAAAAACTTTTTTAGATTCGGGGGTTCATGAAACGTCGACATCCAATAAAATCTCTAGTCCAATTTTTTTGACGATCACAATACTCTCTCTACCTTTAAGATAACTATAAAGTAAAAAATTAGTCAACACTTATTAAACTATTTTGTACTAACATGTCCTAGTGAATTGTAATATATTTATAAAAGATGGAATTTAACTTTTTAATGGATATAGCCGTGCATTGAGGTACAGATTTTAATAAAATAAAATTTAAAAATAATATTTAGACACGGGTTTCAAAACCGGTACCTTTGGCTTAGCGCATCTATGGTCTACTTTAAGCCATGAGAGTAATGATCATGAGCATTATAGTTTTACTAAGCTAAGCCGAATTGATCTGGTTCAAATCCTGTGCTCTGGTGTAATACTTAAATTATTTTTAATTTTTGTTTTGATATATTTAGTTCTACTCTTCATTATAACAACCCATGTTAGAGTGCAAAGGGAAAAAACGTCAGAACTATCTTATCTTATTTGACAGTGACAGGGTATGAATCCTTGTTGTATCTAATAAATGTGGGTACATTTCCTCTAAATCCAGACCTACTCATTCGTACACTATTCCCCTTGTGTAGTAAAATGCAGATATTTCCGACAGGTATCAAACTGCAGTAATATATATATAAAGAAAAGTCCTGACTCACTGATCGACTCTTCAACGCCCAGCCCAAACCCTTGGACCTATAAAGCTGAAATTTATTACAGAGGTTCCCTTTATGATGTAGACAAGAAATAAGGCCAGATTTATTGAAATTCCTACAGGATAGGGAATAGAGAGGATTTATATAATTATTATACCACAGTGGGTCACGTGCAACACTGTACGGAACTGCTAGTTAACCATGAAAACAAACTACGAAATTCAAGTATTATTTTAATGGTATATATATATATATATAACGAAATTAATCATAGAGACTATAGATTTTCTTCGTAATTAAATCTATACATGGTTATTTTTAAGTGTAAATGTATTTTTCGAAGTGCTTTAGCTGTGTTTGAATACAAATAAATAAGGAAAATATCACTATTATAACTTTTATAAAGATAATTATTACAATTCACTAGGTCATACTACACGTCAGGGCTATCAGTACATTTAAATAAATGGGGGCAATTTAGAGGTATTGTATCAACCATTGCGTGAAAGGAGAGATGAGAAACCATTTGGTAAATAAACTTACCTCAGTACACCCGGCTGATACTCGAACGCCTAGAAAGCAGACGTTCTACATACTAACAGAGATGTACGTTGCAGATACTCATGCATTGATGAGAAAGTGGACAAAGCTGTCAGTCTTTTCCCGCCTGGATTGTTGACAATGGTAAGGATGGGGTTCAAATTATGTTCGTATGTATTGAGGGAGGTAATTATAAAATGGTTTACTACTTTAGCTACACGAAAATGTGAGTACACCTCTCCTAAATCTCTACTTTCCCCACCTGTAGCCCAAGAGTGTGATTAAACGAGGTAATTCCAAACAAGTAATGAAATGTGATACATATTTTATTTGTTAATTGATTATATGATATAAATATCTTAGGCTCATTAAGAGGTCTATCAATTGAAGGGCACATTATGGAGAAACTGAGATATAGAGATTTTAAAGTTTGAAAAATTGTCTAGTTATGTTTATCTAAATAATGTTTTTGTTGATTTAACTATTGTCGAACAAAACTAATATAAACCTTTATGTGCAATAACTTTTTTTTTTATCAAGGGTGTAGTTTAATACTAGTAATAATAATAATTTTAACCAATTGAGTGAAATTTTGTTCCTTGTCGCTTTATTACTCTTCTGATTATTTACTAAACATGGGTGACCTGGCGGCCTAAGGGTAAGGTGTCAGACTTCTTTGCTGGAGGTCCGGGGCTCAATCCTCAGCCCCGGCACTTATTTATCTAATTGACAAGAGCTTCCTTTTCCTCTGATAAGACGTGTAATAATCACAACTTGTAAATGTATGGAGTGCCAGGCCTCCACCGTGGTTCGGATCCCACGTTAAGCTGAAGATCCTCCATTTCATCCCACAATAACCCTACAATTACACATTAGCATAAATGCATAAAACCCGAACGTCTAGTAAGATGCGGTGCTAATAGTAATAATAATATTAATAATAAACATTATTATTCTTTACTATGACAGTGCACCTAATTTTATAGCTTGTGATGTTATTGCTTTATCGTTTACTTACAAAAAAACGGAAAGAAATATTATATGATTAATGGCATTAAAATTATTATTGATTTATAAAAGTTATTTTATTGAAATTAAAGACTTCTTAAAATATTATTGATAACAATTTGGCAAACCTATATGTTAACATGTATTTTAAACAAGAATACAAAATAAATAGTAACTGGAAATAACATACATTCTTTAAAAATAATACAATTAACTTAGTCGATTTGTTCCACATCTGCAGCCGCAGTTGTATCATTGTCACGTTAAAGTCCATTGTAAAATTTGTGGTGGGCAAGAGGAATGATTGGAAGGAGGCTATGCACCTCATTCAACTTCTTCTTGTTAATCTTCAATGGTGTTCTATATGTTTGCAGCTGAGTATGTAGTTCGATACCTTCATGTCTACCAACTCTAGAGAACTTCACCTCTTTGTAATCTTCATTCAGTCTATGGCAGACGATTGTGTCCAAATATCAGGTAGAAATGATGAAATTCCTTAAGGCGTTGTTCTTTGACGAGTTGATGCCAAAGAGTCATCACAGCACAATTATTATTTTGGCCTGAACAGTTGTCCGTAAATAGAATGAGCTCTTCTTCTTCGGGATTTTCTTCAAGAAATTTGAGAATGACAATACAGATTTCGTCCCTTCCTCTCTTTGCAATTTCTTCAGTCCATGTATACATGTAGCCTTGTCCAGTTCCACAATCATGTACTCCAAGGTTGTACAGTCACAATTTCTTCAGTCCATGTATACATGTAACCCTGTCCAGTTCCACTATCATGGACTCCAAGGTTGTAGAGCCACAATTTCTTCAGTCCATGTATACATGTAGCCTTGTCCAGTTCCACAATAATGTACTCCAAGGTTGTACAGCCACAATTTCTTCAGTCCATGTATACATGCAGCCTTGTCCAGTTTCACAATCATGTACTCCAAGGTTGTACAGCCACAATTTCTTCAATCCATGTATACATGTAGCCTTGTCCAGTTCCACAACCAAGGACTCCAAGGTTGTACAGCCACAATTTCTTCAGTCCATGTATACATGTAGCCTTGTCCAGTTCCACAATCATGGACTCCAAGGTTGTACAGCCACAATTTCTTCAGTCCATGTATACATGTAGCCTTTCCAGTTCCACAATCATGGACTCCAAGGTTGTACAGCCACAATGTCTTCAGTCCATGTATACATGTAGCCTTGTCCAGTTTCACAATCATGGACTCCAAGGTTGTACAGCCACAACTTCCTGTAGTAGAACTGTGCTGTGAGCCTAAGAACTGGAAGCGCTTGTTTTAAATAAAAGCTAAGTACTAGTCTTTAGATTATCTTTTTGAGAATTTTGATACATCCAAAAGAGTAGCTATTTTGTATTTTGTATTTTGTATTTTGCCTAAATGCCAAAAGCTATTAAAAACATCTTCATCCTTATATACAAGTTTTTCCCTGCAGTTTTAATTTCAGAGATATGAAGGTCCTATCTTATAGCCTTTTACAGTTTTTTTTCTTGTTTCACTAGTTCGCCTTGGTTATGCCTACGTTTCCTCTTGTTTCTTGAGTTTGAAGAAGAACTCCCTGTTCTCCACCGTTGGAGAGATTGTTTCTGTCGAATGATTTCGGGGGAGCATGACATACACTCGTTGGCATTCCCACAAACATCAATACCAACCTGAAACAAAGTAAGCAAATCAATTACATCTGGAATAAATTTAAAGATTAAAAATTAAAATATGTAAATGAATGTAATTGTATCCTATTTTTACCACGAATGAAATAATTTAGTGGCTTAACTCTAGATGTCCCAATAAGCACATAATATTGGAAGATTGATTATGACATGCCACCAATTATAAAAAAAGCTACTTGCATTAGATGAAGAAGTTAAAAACTTATAATTATTTCGTTTTTAGGATACATCCAGATCACTAACATCATAAACTGAGCTGTTATTTTCAACTTCACTATCCAAACAGGCATCTGAAACATGATTATTTGAGCCACATCTAGGTAAACATTCATTGGTATCCGCCATCTTAAGCTGTGTCTTATCATTTTATAGCAGAGAAACAAGTGAAAATGTCAGGTGTGCAACAAGTTGATTTTGTGAATCTAGAACTATCCATTGATATATCTACAAAGCATTAGCACAGACGCTAGATGTGGCAATACCAGCACCAAAAATTAGAAAATCTCACTTTTCATGAAAGTGTGGCTTGTCGCTATACCGCACTAAGCTCTTAAATTTATAAATGCATTTTATATTATAAATGATTTATTATGATAAAAAGTCTTCAAACATGTGTTAGGTATGAATACATCGGATAACGGTACTATGTGAATGGTTCTAGATACTTTTGGAATATGTGTGATTATAGACTAAATGATAAAATGAATAAATTTAATCAATAAGGAAAATATTAACGAGAATTCAAAGTACAAATTAATTTAGATAAGCTTATAAAAATAACACAGCAATAAAACAAATGATTGGGGAGTAAATCTATAGTTTTGTTGATATTGTATAATTAGGACCAATGAAATCAAAATGTTTGGCTATATTATATTAGCACCACGCATGCATATATATAACTAACTAACTAACTAACTAACAGGAGTTTTTGGTATATCTAAAAAATTATACATGATCAAAAGTTGAATATTTTATTTTTATAGGCCTAAAATTTTCATATAAAATATATTAGGATATACTGGGCACAAATTCACCACATTTTAATAATATACGTTTTTTCTACTGCGTCTCACTCATATTTACACTACTATACTAATGATGGTGGAATTTAGAGGAAACATACCAACATTTTCGTATAACTAGAGTGAAAACCTATAAGAAGAAACATCCTAACCTAGCCTAGCCATACTTAGAATCCTGACCGGCTGTACTGAGGGTGTTGTTTGATAAATTACTTTTCACTTTTTTCCAAGAAAATGCTTGTACATTTCCTCTAAATTCTACCTTACTCATACCTATATCAAAAGTCTGGATATTTGAATAATAAAAACGGATGATAAGACTTGGTACACAGTTTTTTTAAATACCTGTCCAGAGAGTTGTATACTCTCTTAAATAATGTAAAAACCTAAGTACCTTCATTTTACAGTTAACTACCCCTTTTAACACATTTTATAATATACCTATATGTATTTATTTTGTACAACATTAAAGGTTTGAATATATACTATAATGCGTTGTAATGAAATTATTTATTATAATGATACCCATAGTATTTCGTGTACAATACAGCAATATTTTATGAATAAAAGTGGTTTAATATTGAATGTTAATGAGTGGCATAAGAGAAATATACGAAATGATTTTCTGATTTACATATTGACAACAGGTGAGTATCATATACTATTACCAATATGGTATTAATAAACTATACGAAAATTGAGAGTTTTAAAATTAGATATTTATATATGATTTGACCAAAAAATAATTTTAAAAAAGTCAGATAGTAAGCAGTGACAGCACTATTGGATCACAAAATACATATATTATTTGACATTTAATAAGGTAAAATTACACACTTAGTCTACTTTTTATCGAGTATATAAAATTAATAATCGGTTAATTGTCAAGCTATTACTAAGTTGCTACCAATGTATTGAGTAAACGATTCATAGTTTTAATAAAAGAACGAGAGTATAGAAGTGAAAACAACAATCCTTAGTGTGAACTAATATTATCTGTGTGCAATTACAGCAGTGCATCGTATAATAGTCTATGTGTTTCTCTCCTTCCTATTGCGGCAGTGTGGCGTGTGAGCTTCGCAACTTTATATTTATTGTAATCTATGGAATAAATTATTTTAAGTGCAGCCATTTCACTACGACCTCAAAAGTGAAGTAAGCGGGAAATTAAGAAATTACGTATTCACATAACCATCAGCCAAAAATGATAATTTACACTATGATATAATTTTTTTATAGTTACTTAAGTTGAAAATTAAAAATAAATTTTAATTTTAAAACCTTAGCAATTTTCTTTCTTGCCAACGTTATTATTATTATTATTATTATTATTATTATTAGCAACGCGTCTTACTACCCGTTCGGGTTGTACGCACTTACACTATTATGTAATGGTAGGGTGATTGTGAGATGAAATGGAGGACCTACAGTTTAACGTGGAATCCGAACCACGGTGGAGGTCTGGCTTGTCAAAGTTGTGCCAATATAAAGTGTGAGCTGTTTTTCTCTTAGTCCAATGGAAGTAGCGTAAAGGTGTGAAGAGGGCTAATTTCACACGTGTTAACCTTATTCATACTTTGTTCTGTCTTCACAGTTTACACTAATGTCTTCAATAAGTAAAGTGAAAGATAAAAGTAGTCTGCCTGCCATCTTCCGACCACTAAAGGAAGCTCTAAAGAACAGTCTCGATGGATCTTTTCAAATAGAAAACCTATGTGACCTTGCTTTTATTCCGATATATTTGACAGGATAAGGATATTTTTGCTACTGTAGGATCATAACTATAGACTTAAATGGCCATCTCCTTCTAACCCCTCGGATTGGTTCTTAACTCTATTGGTTGATCTTATTTTGTGAACATAATTTTAGGCGAATATAAACTTTTTAGATGTTGAACTACACACAACAGTTGCTGCACGAACAAAGATAAGTTCATCTAGTCTGGTTTTCCAGTGACAGTGAGGTAAATGTTTGAATCCTGGTAAGGTGTGGACTACTTAAATTACGTTTTTACAAATACAATTTTAATATATCCATAGGTAAATGATAATATATTTCCTCTAAGTGTAGAGCCTGGAATTATTGTAGGGCGCATGAGACATAAATAAAATTTGTTCCCACATTTTAGTAAATGTTTTAACTTTAAAATTACAACACAGCACTCAAGGTAGTGAGTCAGTTGGACAGCAATAAAGGATATTTTATTGAAAGTGTTGTATACATAGCATGCTCTAAAGACACTTCTTAAAATAAGATTCTACTTTGGATCCGTATTTTTCTATCTTCACCCTAATTAAAAGAAAAATATTTATTTTAATTTTTAAAAGAATACAAATATTTCAATTGAAATTAATTATAATAATACACAGCGTATATAATATATTTTAATTATGCTAAATACTTTTTAGGAAATCTATTTCATCATTTAGCTAACAATATCTTATACAAAATTTAAAAAAAATTGTATTTGTTAAAAACTATAAGGTGAAATTTTTATTCACTTAATTTTTAAAAATGTACAGAATAAAAATAAAGCATACAATAAATTAATCAAACCAAACAGTAAATTATTAAAATACGATTATTGTTTGAACTAAGTGAATAGGCCCAAAGTACTGTTTTGATAAAATTTATATATACAAAATTGGTTTAAATTTAAGTTTATGACAATAAAACCCCACACTATTAAATAGTTAGAACAGTCAGAGTTGAAAGAAACTCCTACACAATCTACCTCACTTTACCTACAAATATCCAAGTGCAAAAACGATGTGCACACATAAATTAGTACCAAAGACAATTGTGTTCAAGTCAATGGGAATCCATAAAAAGGTAATAGGATGCCATCAAGGGCATAAAGAAGTGAAGGATGGTGGTATAATATTCTGGATCATCAACTACGTTGTCGGACATTAATAGGGATGTGGTATCCAAATACAATTATTAATACTTTACTCATTTCTATTATTTAAATACAAGTATTGATACTTTACTAATTTTTAGTACCTATTGGAAGACACGTATTGATAATCTAATCATGTGTAGTATCAGAATAAAAGTATCAATAGCAATGGGCATTGGTATTGAAAGAACGAGCTGGGAATAATATCCAAATATCATGTTTTTATGTTTTTTAAGTACAAAAATGTTTATCATTTTCCTCTATATACTTAGAATGGTGTCATTTTTATATCAACCATTAATACAACTTTTTAATAGTGATAAGGATTTTGACACAAATATTAAATTACTAATAGTAGTAGTAATAATAATAAAATCACAACTTTCGGGCCAAATTATGTATATAGCTTATATACGAACACAATCGTAGGAATTTGTATTCAGACTATCAGAATGTGGGTTTAGTAAGGTTAAATTAACTGATTATATATTTTGATACCGATCCGATGTAAATAATCTTATGATTAAGACTATCAAAACTTAAGTATCGAATAAAATTATCTAAAATAAAGGGTCGAATAAAAGTATAGAAACTAAAGTATGGATATTAAAAAGTATAAGACTAGAAAATGAAATATCGATATTAATTAAGGGTGACCTGGCTGTCTAGGGGTAAGGTGTCAGACTTCTGTGCTGGAGGCCGGGGTTCAATCCTCGGTCCTGGCATAGATCTATCTGATTACCAAACCCTTCCTTCACCTCTGACAAGACATCTTGTGAATGTGGGGAATGCCAAGCCTCCACCGTGGTTACCTCCACCGTGGTTCGGATTCCACGTTAAACTGTAGGTCCTCCATTTAATCTCACAATTACCCTACCATTACACATTAGCGTTAGTGCATATAAACCGAACGGGTAGTAAGACGCGGTGATAATAATAATAATAATAATAATAAAGTATCGATACACTTTACACATTAATATCCATTTGTTCAGAGAACACGGCAAGGCTCTCTAATATTCAATGCATACAAGGCGTAAGTCTTATACGTAAAGTTTTCCATTTACTTGAGAAACCGTCACACTCATATAACCAGGTAACACAATATTGTAGCACATATTCAAAGCTGCTAGAAAATCATACTTCCGTGCACATATGAATATATCTGCTATGTATATTATGGACATTAAAACATATATTCTAGAATTGAGTCACAGATTCCCGGCTCAAGGCTTATCACTTGCCGAAATAAGTATATTATATGTAGCTATATTAATGTATTAAAAAGTATGGTTTCCTTCTAGTGTTCAATTTATTAAAGGGCCTCAACCGGTTCGTATAACATTATTTATTATTGTTATTTGATGTAGTTATTGAAGTATTATAAAGTCAAGACTAGAATGTTTTCTAGAATATGAAATGGTAAATTCGTTTTTATATAGATATAGGGCCTAGATATATGTATATATACTAAAATATAGGAAGCGAGAGTGGAAAATAATACGAAGTATTGAAATTTTCCAAATAAATCAAACACTTTTTACTTTTGGATTCCAATACCAATCTTTTGTGTGGATACTACTCATATATATACCCAATAAGAATATATAATATATATATAAATATGTAATTTTTAGATCAAATACTTTTTACCCATGTTGAGTATTAATAATATGTCAAGCATTTTCACAGTGTTCAAATTATTCAACTTGTAAAATTTTGCAAATTTCAAGTGTAGTGACAATAAATAGCATATATAAAATTTTGTTTTAAGAAAACTTTTGTACGTTGTGTGAAATATTTTTTAAAAGTTTTTGGCAAAATAAGGGGACGTTTTTAATTTAATTCAAAATATTTTCCTCTCGGTTAACTGAATTCATTTTATAGTCTGACACTATTAATAAATTTGCATCCAATTTTGACCAATGGGCGAAAGCACTAAAGATTAATTTGTTAGCTCGCTATACAAAAATGATTAGTAATAATTATATTAAACCAGTTGGTCACCCTTGGCACGTTTATGGTGGCCCATATTTACACAGTATATATATATATATATATATATATATAAACACAGTATATATATATATATATATATATATAAAATATATGTATATTGTATAAATATATTGTATATATTTATACAATATATTATATGTATTGTATATATATATATATGCAATATATAATCAAATATATATTGTGTATTTATGCGATATATTATATAATATACATTGTACATATTGTATACATACATGCAATATATTATATATATATATATACAGTAGTTTAGCTTTAGCTTATTTCTATACAAAGTTTATTTTAAAATTGTAAAAATCTTCAGGATTGTTTTAAATATACCAAAATAAGTCTCAAACTAGAAGTATGTTTGGGTTTGGGTTTGGGTTTGTATTAATCTCTATATTTTAAGACTAAAAATGTATTGTGTTTTAAGCACAGCAAATATATCATGCTCTTATAGGAAATTCACAGTTTATCATACAGCTTATATACCTATAATAAATAGGCCTTTATCAATAACAGTCACCATAAGCCCAATATAGTTTTAATCCTCAGCCCTATTTCACCGTAAAAATACTTTTATATTAACCCACTAACCTGTGTGTTATATGTCTCATTTAAATATTTTGAACAGATCTACCAATTTTTGATCAAACTATACACAGAAATTCCAAAAGCACTCGTTTCAAGAAATCTTTATATTTGTATCTTCCTTTAGGAAGTAAATTTGTTGCAAATAATATCCAAATTTTGATATATTAATAATTTTATGTAGATATAGATTTAATAAATTATTTTGAAGAAATTTCCATTATTTAATTATAGTTAAAAAAGGTACTTAACTTTCAATTATATTTATATGAATTACTGTGTTAGCCTATCATCCATTACAAGTGTGCTATTGTACATTTCATACAAATGAATATTAACTATGATTAAATAATAATTTTAAGATTGTTTGTTTTTATATTGAAATAATAGCTATCCATTTTTGTCGGATTACCATAAAAATAGCATTTTAAATAACGTGATAAATAGTCCATTGTGTTAATTGGTCAACATTGTAATAAAGTAATTAGTAGTCATTTGTAGCTCAACCAAGTTAACATATTTAGGCCACAATTTAAGCAGACATTTGAAATATTACACACTAAGTAGTAGTATTAAGAATAAAACAAACTTTTGACTTATTATAACCAATATTAAGAATGATATTACAATAAATGTCGTCAATAATTGATTTAATTTATTCATGTAATTTATTAGGGAGCAATGAATATTTTAATACATTTTGTTTTGGCAAAAATAAATATTGCTTACTAGAAACTTTTAATTTAATTTTCTGCATTTAGCAATATCAATAGTTCCGCAATACCTGCAATGATTATTTTATATAATTTTATGGGAATCTTTATAATTAAATATCTTCAAATTACTGGAATCCTATTACAACTGTTTAAGAATAGTTTAGATTATTTTGTCTGAACAAAAATTGAAACACTTCGTCTAAGGTAATATTTTATTAGTATCCAAAAATATTTTTATTATAATAACTGCAAAATAATCTTTATTTTAATTCAAAGTTTTTTCATTTATAGCTTATTAATTGATTAGATTTATTGCAATATTTTTTATGAGGCTGGTGACAGGTATGAGTATTAAAAGGTGATGAAGGCATATCAATATTTAGTTATAGATTATTTAAAAAGTGAAAAAGGCTGCAAATAGCTGATTTGACCTATGTCCTGAATAGTAGGCAAACTGCTAAACAGGTAAAGCTCAACCCAGCGCCGTGAGATAGTATTTGACGCAACCCAACCAACAGTTATGTAGAGAACTTTTAGTACCTCACGGGGTTGTCAACTATTTGTAACTATACACGTACAGTACACATTCCGATCACCATAATCTGAGTCTTACCCTAGACGACATTACAATGGTAAATTTACGATTATTCAAGGGGCTTTGAAGTCAAGGAATCAACCCTACGTTTGATAGGTGGAGGCAATTTTGGTATACGTAAAATAGTAAAGGGAAATTTAGTCAATGTTAACCAGTCTATCTCTTTCTAAAATATATATATATATATATATNGGGCTTTGAAGTCAAGGAATCAACCCTACGTTTGATAGGTGGAGGCAATTTTGGTATACGTAAAATAGTAAAGGGAAATTTAGTCAATGTTAACCAGTCTATCTCTTTCTAAAATATATATATATATAATGTGATTTTAAACTAAAACTATATGCGTACACACTCTTGGATGATATTTTGCAAGCTATTATCATATTGGCTGTTAAGAGTAAGTATTTCGTAAAGTAATTTTTAAAATATATACATTGTTATATACAGACAAACAGACTTCAAGAGACTTATTGAGAACTATTTAATTATTTCCTAATATTGTTCATGTAAAAATGGAGGGGGATGGAATCAACATGTTCCTATAGGATCCAAAAACCTTAAATTTCTAGTTAAATGGTTTTTAAATAAAAGCAATAAAAGCTGAAATTAGTCCATTTCAAAGGACACTTTACATGAAATATTTAAATTGTGAGATCAATGGAGATCAATGTAAATATTTAGAAACATCGATATAGCCTCTAAAATAAATGAAATAATTTTTTGGCGTGGTCACAAAATAAATCTTTAGGATATTTGACTAAGATAGTTTAGGATTATTTTAGTGGTTTTGAAGCTCCATAATCACAATTTCAATGAAAAATATAGCAGTGTGAAGATATTTTGTTTCAAGTAGGTGGCACCCTTGATAAAGTTCACTTTCAATTAATCTATTGGACAACTAGGAGTTTATAATAAACTTATCATTGGTAAAAATTTAGACCTCCTATGAAATACAAATGAAATAAAGTTATATGGTGATTTACTTATTAATACAGAATTGAATGTAATGTTATAATCCTTAAAAATAAAAATGAAATTATGTATATGTTTTTGTTTGTTTTCTGCTCAATCACACCCAAACCAATATACCTATTGTACTGAAATTTTGCATGGACGTCCTTTTAACACATAGGCTCTAATTTTCTAATAAATCCCAATAAAAGGAATGTTGTTTCAAATATTATTTCTTAAAACATGTGATTAATAGTAATATTCACTAATTAAATATATTTATTCTTTCTTAATTGAGTTGCAAATCAACTCCAAATCCAAATATTAATTACAGAATGCATTTAAATACTAACCCAAATAGAAATAATATTTTGTTTTGGGTTTTTTATATAAACATTCGTAGGAAAATCGTGTTGTTTTATCAAATAAAACTTACAACTATGTAACGTTCAACATCTTTATTTTATTTGATCTTACATTCACCAAGATAATTATTTAGTATATTATAGGCCTAAGTATTCTTCCACAAAAAGGCAGCTTAAAGTTAAACACTAAAGTAGACAAGGAAATAATCAATTACAATCTTAAGGACTGAATAATTGTGTCATGACGTATCTTTAAAATGAAGAATTTTGGTAAAGGAATTTTGGGATTCCTGAAGATGTGCACATTATGAGTTTTTTTTATCTCACTTTAACTGAGATCCTAACAACTAATAACTTAGACAGCTTAGTCACCAGTGTGGGCTAATAAAACTCCATATATATGGTTCTTAGTATTCTTCCCATAGACAACCTAGGTCTGTGAATTTGAGAGCTTATTAATTAAAAACTTTTGTGAGCCTGACATATTTAACCACTAGACCACTACTTCAGTTAAAACTAAAACCAAAACAAAAAGATTTCAATTGCCATAAACTTGCATATCTGTTTGATTATGCATCTCGTCTTTACTATCTCTGTTATTTTGTTATATTGTGAGCCTTATGCCTTAAATCACCTGATGAAATATTTGGATAACTCCAAAAACAGAAAACATAGAAAGGGAATAGCTCTACACTATGCACTCAAGGAAATTTGAATATGTGACGCAGACTATTTTCCAAGTTCGTTATATTTCTTTATACCTGGCACATAGTTCTGAATGACTACTGCCATGAGTATCACCAAAACAAAATAAAACAGATCAAACTAAAACATTAAATACACCTGCATACTAAAAGAAACCTAAGGGTGTGCTTCCCTTCTGAATTAAATTCTTTTACTGATATAGCTTATAAACATTACTCAACACTGGATTTATTGCACTCGGTTATAGTGAATATGGTGCTACTATGAACCTAATTACTTCGTTTTTATAAACATAAATTTCTGTATATATTAAACAATTTATTTTATCAAGAACGATCAACTGTGATTTTAGTGAAACTAATAATTAAACCGTCCAAGAAAAAATATTATATTAACGGTGTCTTTTAAATCAAACCTGTATATGTGTTGCTCAATGTGCAACCAGAATAATATCTCTGGTTGTTTTGGTAGCACAGAGAGCAACTGAAATATGGAATGGAAAGGGGACGAAATGCTGAGTGCAGACATTCACTGCATCACACCCTAAAGGCTTAAGCTTCAAACCATGGTTGCAGCAGGCAGAGACAAACAGATTATTTCACTGCCGCTTCCTTTCGCCAACAAGAAATGGAGGAGTGTGCTAATGGCTACTATTTATAGCTGCTTCTGTCACGATGGTTTTTCTTCTGGGTGTGTAACTTTTGATGCAGAGGATGAAATGTCTCTCAAGGAACAGCTATAATTCATCAATAACAATTATGTTGTTATTAAAGACTATATAAATATAAGCTATGAAGTTTATCTTTTGTTTGTTTTTAGCATCCAAACTTACTACCCTTTTGGGCTAGGTGCTTATGTACTAAATAAGCTAATGTGTCAGGAACGAGGAAATTTACATAAGTGTTAGTGTAGCTGCAATTTCTTGGAGGGGTCGTAAAAAACATATAGGGAAAACCACCCTCAGTACGCCCATATTGGATTCAACTCCAGATCTCCCCTTCATAAGCAGTCCAATCTATTAAAAGAATGACGCCTTAGACCATTAGGCCACTGAAGCTGGAATGACTATGAAGTTATAACAAATTTAATTTCACCAGAGGAAGATACCCACCGTTAAGGTTGTGTAAGATGGTTTCAGCATAAAACCATGAGAAATTACATTATCTTTCCAATTTATTTACCAACATGGATAACCCTGAAAAACATCCCGAGAAGATTTGTTCCCTAGTAACGTGCACATTTATTATGTATTTCAACCAGAATTAACAAGACTACATCACGACTAGAGTCTAACAAGATTGTAATAAACTAAAACAAAACTAGCCTCTAACAAAACTACAAGTTTGATACGTGTGCTCGTTCTAAAATATGCACACTGCTCTCACAACACAAGTGCATTCATGCTTGTGGTTCATGGTCTGTGAGCCTGTGACAAGTTCTTGTGCACCTCTGCATAACTACACATTGCAATGGTTTTTACCTAGCATTTACAGCAATGGTTTTCCAAGTGTTATACAGCCTAAAGCCATGGTTCTATACATTGTATTTTAAAAATAGGATTTCAACATTTCCATGGATTTTCCTAATATTTACGGCAATGGCTGTACAATTGTGATTTACAACCATGGTTTTATATCCTGTATTTAAAAAATTTATTCACACATTTCAATGACTAAGCCATCAACAGATTTTGGGATAGATGGATGGATGCCTACTAATTAAAAATAAATGAATACAGGAACCTTAACCAACATATTTTTATAAAACCATGCACAACATTTTCTTATACAAAACACTAACATACAAACAACATCATCCAAAGCAACTGGTCCAGAGGGAACCTTCATCTTTTTCACATGACCTCAACCGACCCCAGGGGGTTCACGGGGGCTAACATCCCCCTTTCTTTCTTGAAGAAACCACTCTACCTAGATGGAAAGAGGTGAGGCAGGTCTTGGGGGCTGCCTGCACCGGTCCACTGGACCTACCAGTCTGAGGATGAGCACAGATAATACCCTAGTAGTCAGATGCGTCTTCATGGGGACAGGTGAAGGTAGTTCGGATCCCATCACCGAGAGGAGTTTGTGTATGTACGTATATGTGGAGCGCATGGTTCTGCCCTGGGTTAGTCACCCGCAGGCGAATTTGAAGTATCTACAGGTAAGATTTGCATCATTTATCTACCTACATCCTCCTTCCGACACCTGGTGGTCATGCGGACAAAGGTGTCATTCTTTTATTGTCTGAGATTGATAGTAACGGGGAGCTTGGGGCTAAAATATTGGTCACAATGAGATTAAACACAAACCCATATAATATTACTTTATTATATGGAAACCCTGTGTCTCTTAACGCACATGTTGGTCAATATTTTTCAATTGGTTCAAAAGTAATATTTCATAGAAAAATATATTCATCACGAGTAATCCAGTCTATGGTGATAAAGACATCCTAGACGGTGGGACGACTTGTGTGGGTATTATTTTTATAAAAATGTTTAACATTTCCTTGGGACATTTATCCCAACTTAAGATAGTTTTTTGGGATTAATAATTTTATCTACTAATGTATATCCTCATTTTATAGAGGCTCATGGATTTTTTTAATATGATTTCAAGATCCAAACAATTGAAGGAAGTTGTGACCCCAACTAAATCTACGTTTGATCGACTAAGATTGAATCCAGGCAAGTTCAAAAAATTAGTTTGACCAGCTTTATCGATAATGATTTAGCTATAGCAAGTTTTTATGTATTAAATAACAATTTTACTAAACATGTTATTTAAAAGAAAGGTAAGGTCATAGTTTGTATATATTTTATTCTATAAGTTTAAGATGAAACACAAGTTGACCAACCCTTATAATATCATCAATTAATTTTTAAATGCTTACTGTAAAAATGGAAACAATCATTAGAATATAAAAGGAGAATTAAATATATTTGTTTGGACAGCAAATAGAAAATATTTTTTAGAAAGCTACACCCTAAAACGAATCGTTTCTTAACCTAGAGTGTAAAACTTTTATAAATGTTTCGTTTATTTTTAAATAATCTAA
Organism: Timema californicum; assembly: GCA_902141385.1. NCBI lineage: Eukaryota > Metazoa > Arthropoda > Insecta > Phasmatodea > Timematidae > Timema > Timema californicum. The sequence continues at coordinate 294,790 of CABFOW010000017.1, forward strand.
TTTATAAACAAGACTTAAATTATTGAATACTGTGAACAGTTCGAAAATAGGACTATATAACTATGTGAGCTAGTTTTTTTATTTGTAGGCATAATACACATCTTGTCTACTTTACAGGATATGGAGGGGGGATGTTGGGACTTAAATATGGCTGAGAGTACTGATATATATTTCATAAATGGTTTACTACACTCCATCCACGAAAATGCGGATACATTTCTTCCAATTTGTACCTTCAGCATTCTTATCCCGTTAATTTAAATATGTTGTTATCCCGATATCCTGAGAGGCTAGCAGACACACTGCACAAAATAATATGAATAATATAACTATGGTTCATCCTTTGATTTTTTATCATTTTAAAACTGTCCGATAATTGGAACGCTAAACAACCTAGCTCTATCATTATCGTATCTGTCCTCTGAGTTAAGGTTCCTGGATTAAATTCCTTACATGGCCGAACATGATTGATGAAATGTGTTTTTTCCCTTTCACAACTGTGGACAAGGTGTTTTGTCTGTTAGATTTTAAAGATAGAAGTCTTATGCTGATATATTGGTTCGGTTCATGAAGTGCACGTTAACATCTCAAAGAATATTAATAATATTTTAGATATGATGTGATTCAAAATATGGACTCAGTGCTAAATAACGTTATTGCTAAGCGATTAAATTGTTTTTTGCTATTTAAATAGGCAAATGATGTGCAGTACATATATTTTTTCTAGTCTTAGTACCCAAGCAAAAATTAACGTTAGTAATTTTTTTCTTGTTTATTAAAATCATATGTTTAGTAGTAAGGCCCAGATATAATTCAGACATTTTGTGATTTTTGTGCAAATCTATAAATTAATCCATTTTGTTTAGGGATACCAACCTTTATTTATGACATTTAAAATCCTTTTTAAATAAAATTTCCAGATTGCAAAATCAAGTTAATTTATATATAAATACAAAAGCATTCCAATAAAATAAGATATCACTTTATATCAATTTTTAAGACATTGAATGTTCTTTATTTTGGTTATTTAAATTACTCAACTTATAATATAATTTATACATAATTTATAAATCTTTACAGTTCACGCTTTAACTTAAAAAGCATAAATTTAGATTAACGTTTGTCAATAAATTACATCGTTTTTAACGTATTCTTAGCACAAACACAAAGATATTTCGTAAATAAACTCCCCTGTTGCCATTATCATTGTAACAAAATTTATGATCATATGCAAATTTTTTAATTTAAAAATTTAATATTGAACACCATAAATTAACTGAGGTTCAAATTAAACATAGAGCTTGTTAAAATAGTTAAATATTATATTATTTTACTGAAAATCTGAAAATATCACTAACTACCAAAATATTGGTGTGTTATATCTACCAACCTGGCAACAGTTTCTATGTCTGAGGGGTGTACAACAGCTCCAAATGACCTTGGTTTCATCTCTAAGGGCTTGGCTTATAAGTATTTACTTACCTTATATTTATTTATGAGTTTGTACTCCGTTGGTAGATTATATATTCAAGCACATAAACAAAGAACCCTTTTAAGTTTAACTAAGCAAGAGATTAAATCTGTTAATAAATGAAAATATAAGGTAAGAGTACAAGCATCAAATTCTTTTCACAAAACACATGTTTATTTTTAAATATTTAGTAATGTAACTAGATATTTTATTTATTTCAACTGTCGATTCGTTGAAATATTTCGTAGCCCCTTATTTAGATATTACTTCCAATAATTTATATTGATATTTGATTCAGCACGAGCGATGACTAAAGTAGGTCAGTTTTATTTTGATTTATTGTTGATGGTAAGGCTAGAGTTCTAACCTCAGCTAAATATATTGGGGGTGCCTTTTCATAAATTGTATCTTACGATTACTGTACAAAAATGTGGATCCATTATCTATAATTTCTAAATTCTTCCTCCTCCCCATTAACATAATCTAAATGCATATACCTGCTACGGTAGGCCCATGGACTAAGGTATCACGCTTAAAAGATACTAGGCTGCCAATGGCAGGAAAATAAGGGCTCGAATCCTGGTCAAGTGTAGAGAGGATTTTTCTAGAATTATTTTTCACTTTTTCTCCACGCAAATGTTGGTACACTTACTCTTGATTCCACCATCCTCATTTCTTCCTAATTGGTGTAATTAGTACATATGCTTAGGTAACATGAAGAGGTACTAAGACGCGGTGCTAAATAAACAGTACGCCCAGACAGGGAATAAGATGCTATGTAAAAAATACCAAAATTTGTTAAAAATTGTTCAAATAATATTTAAATTTTTTACGGGTAACATTCTCTAATACCCTTTGTGTTTTGGTACAGCTACCATCAAAAAAATACTTGTAATTTACAAACCTAGCATTTAATGATATACATTATTTTAATAAACACAGGTCTTCTACTATTTTAAGTTCATAATAAATTGTTTCGTGGCTTCGGCTGGGTCACCTTAGTTAAATGGTTACTCCTTCCTTTTTCCTTCCACCAATATTTCTCTTTAATTTTCTTCTATCCATTCATAACCTTTCACTCACACCTTTGCTGTTATTTGCCTATCCAATCTCTTCCTTAACATTCCTTGTGGTATTTTAACTACATACTTATTCATCACCATTTTTCTTTTTATTATTTTCCTTTCCATCATTATTACATGACAATACCATCTTCTATTTACAATTTTAATCTGTAAATAAATAAAACCTACACAATAAAGTTTTCGATTAAAAAACCAATGTAACCTTTTTAACAATATATATAGGATTAACTTTCTAACATAATCATTTATGCAACGTACCTTGCTACCCCCCTCCCCCGTACAAGATGTTCACGTATTTACACAGTTTGGATAGTATGAGGAAGATAGAATTTAAAATAAGTGCACCAGCATTTCCGTGGAAGGTGTGTTGTAAACCATTTATGAAAAATCACACCGATTACACCAGACTGGGATTCAAATCTTAACCTCTCTGTTGGCAGCGAATTAGATTAGACGAGGTTAGTTTATTTTTAGCACCGCATCCTACCACCCGTTCGGGCTATACGGTGCTAATAACTAAGCCCAAGTACACAGATATAGTAAATATTTAACTTTTAATGAATCATACTTTTATTATAAGGACAATTTAAGCGACAATTTCTTAAACAAATGTTTGCATTAAAACCCAACTTACAAATTATCTTAAAACTGATACAACAACCACAACATGTACCATGAACGTTATTTCATTTCTATTCATTTAAAGGTCCAATTTATCCAATAATAAGTGTTTGTGCTATTCCGAGAATTAAATCCTTGACCTGCGTTACAGATGTTCAGTAAATCTACGTTATTTAACAACTAGTTTATTGTTTGAAAATGTCACTCACGCCAAAATGGAAGAGAAAGCATCAACACGTATTTTTGGATTAAAATACTTAGCATTTTAAATTTTCAAATTTAAAAACAAATAATGAAAAAGATAAATAAATTCATTTTCTTGGAAATTTCTCAAGAAATGTTTTATTTGCAAGATCAAATTAAAAGGTTATAACAGGTTACCAACTAATAAAATAAGAATTGGATTGTTATAGTGGTTTTGAAGCTCTGGAACTGCCATTTCAACAATATATACTACTGTGTGAGGATATTTACCTTCAAGTAGACAGATTTTTGCATGTTAACAACGCGTCTCAGGGCCATAGTAAGAGTCTCCTTTAACACTTTAGGAATACCAATTGTATACAATTTATGTGTATAAATCCCACCGTTAGTTATATCTAAAGGATTCTCACTAATTATGTACAAAAAATTAGCTCATTCGGTAGAGCAAAGTCGTGCATAAACTAAAAATCCTTGGTTTGATAACACGAAATAGTAAAAAAAAAAAAGTTATGGAAAATGTTGGCGTTTTTCATTTTCTTTAAACTTAACGGTTGATAAACTGAGTGTTGTATCTTTATCCAGATATAAAATAGTATATGAGTCGTTTTCCCTTTGCTGAAATAATGAGTAGGCAAAAAATAATTATCCATTTAATGAATAGACTGCCCTGACTATATTAAAACATTTTTTAAATAAATACTAAATATCGGTGTGTCTATTATACTATTTTAGAGAACCAAACATATTTTAAAGTAAATTTAAAATTAATTCATTTTTGTCAGATGTGTGTTGGTGGACACGTGGTATTAATGTCAATATAATTTATTTTGGATTGCCTCTGACGGTTAGATTGTGGCAAGCATCTCTGCTGGCTGTATTAAAGATGATTATTCTTAATTGGTTTTACACTCTTTCCCCACGCAAATGTGGTCTCATTTCCTATAAATTCTACCTTCCTTATCCCTATTACACTAGCATAACTTAAAGATATGCGTTTAGTTAAATTACATGTAAAATGAGTTTTAAAAATTGGACAAATATTTTTGTGCTATTAGGCCTACAAAACAAAAATAAAAATTCTCTAGTGCCAATTGGTATTTTCAGGATGTCAAGAAAACCTAATATATATATATATATAACATACTATAGCGTTTATATAAAATATGCATAGTAATATATAGGCCTATATATGATATATTCCACAGCCTCTTATTCCCTTCCAGGTAGCCTATATTAGTTTTAACTACTCTGACGTGTAAAGGATGATAATGGTAAAATACAGGTAAAATGTGTCGACGTTCATTTAGAAGCACAGTGGTAAACCATTAAGTAAAAATCCACCTTCAGTAGCCTACACCCGGCTGGGGTTAAGGCCCCAACCTCCCCGGACACGAGTAAACTAGACGAGAAGATATTAGAATAAATAGAAAAATTGCACTTGGACACAAGAATCGAACCCGTGGCCATTGGCTTAGCATGTCAATGCTCTGTCTGAACTCTTCAGGGATTATCTCGTGCTCAGCCTCATTCTTCATTAATATTTTAAAGGAAAGTCTGTGATGGACGTGTGGATATCCTCCAATTTGAGTGAAGAATAGCTCTGGTCTAACGGGACGATACCTGAGTACTCAGCGACAGGATATTGGCGTGCTAAGTTAAAGATCCTGGGCTCAATTCCCATGTTTAGGTGTCATTTTTCAATTTATGTTTATTATTACTATAATTATTAGCATCGCGTCTTACTACCTGTTCGGGTTATACGCACTTACGCTTATATGTAATGGTAGGTTGATTTTGAGATGAAATGGAGGACCTACAGTTTAACGTGGGATCCGAACCACGGTGGAAGCCTGACATTCCATACATTCACAAATTGTGATTAATACACGTATTGTCAGAGGTGAAGGAAGGGTTTGTCAATCAGATAAATCTGTGCCGGGACCGAGGATTGAACCCCGGAACCTCAGCCCAAAAGTCAGACACCTTACCCGTAGATCGCCAGGTCACTTGCCATATATAGTTAATTGTATGCAAATGATTTCTTCCAGAATAAGATGAGCTTAACGCTCAATCGGCACTTCCGCCGATGCGGATAGGTTGAGCATAGTTCTAGCAAATTATATCTTAGGGCAATATGGACTTTCCTTGTACCCTCAGTGGGGTCCCGCATCTTAATACGTAGGTTTCACAATATACTGGACTGGCGGTGTTTGAGGGTAGAGGTGGTATGGCCTCAAATCTTGAATAGGAGCATTTTTACACTCCTAGAATTACGATTGAGCCCCTTCAGATTTTAACACAAGGTTATACAGTAAATGAAACAGCATTATTTGGTTATAAAAAGTTTGTTTAATGTCTACATATATACCTTTTTTATAATAATAACTTAACGCTTAATGGACTAATGTCATTTTTTGAACATTTTGTGCAATCTGATATACTTTACTGCTATACTATACTTTAAAAAATTATATTTTCTTTTAAGTTACTACAAAGGCTATTTTCTGAATCTTTATTCTTATGAGTTATTCAAAGATGTTCAAAAAATTCTATTTTTAATTGAGCTTGTCAATGAGGGATAAAATGGCTAGTAATTAAATTGGCTATTTGAAAATACATATATGTAGACTTATACAGTTTCGTTCAACATTTAATAAAATTAAAATACATTGTTTGGTATGCATGAGATCTTTGTTGCTCTCCTGTAAAAATATAATTTTATATCCAAGCCACTGAGTGTATGTTCGCATTTGTTGTTTATTTCTTAGTATCAGGTCAATCACTAAGGCCTGCTTACTAACGAATCAATCTAAAGTATAGGATTTGGGGGGCTACTTAGAGGAAAAGTATCCTCACTAGTGTGGAGAGGTGGTTAATTAGATATTGAGCACCCTCTTCTTGTAGTACACTTATACTCGGGGTTTGAACCTCAATCTCTTCCAGTGACTGACAATCTCAGCTCTATAGCGAGCCTGACACCTTACACCAGCCGACAGCAGGTGTGCTGGGACTCACACCAATCCAGTTTTTCCTACTGAAAAAGACCGCAGAAAAGCTTACCGCTATGTGACCTCTGGTTCGTCCTGAATTACGTTTCAAAAGCTTCTCCCTGTTTATCGTGAGCAGAAGGGAGAGAGATAGTGGTGGTTTACGCACCCTTAACGACCTCTTGCCAGGGACACAATTAGTCCCAAACTCGCTAACGACGCGTTACTTACAAGACAAGCCAACATTCTTTTCTCGGTGAAATAAACCCAACAAAAAACCTCCCCCTTCACGCTAGATTGCGCTTTCCTCTGAAACTTTTGGGGCCTTAATCTTAAAAATAAAATAAAAATTAAAAATAGGTATAAATTCTGGTCCAAGCCCCTCCCAGCGAGGTTTCGATTGGCCACACATTGATCGAAGAGAGGCGGGGTCTATCTTTTCTCGAAATGGTCCGGATAGAGAGAGATAAAAAAATGGTACTTTTAGAAGAAGAAAGGTATGCTAAAAGAGAACTACGAGCAAGAGTGAGAGGGTAGAAACACAACATTAACAACAGTTGACTTATAGGGTGGTGGGGTGGAAAAGCTCCCCTATTTACCTCCCTCCCTACCACCACCCTATAAAGGGGGAAAAGAAGATAGTTCTTTCTCTTTTTTTACCCCTAACTTTTCACATTACTGGCAAAGGGTAAGAGAGAGATGTTAAAAACCGTAACGTGAAGTGTGATAAAGTAGTGGGAATAATAATAACAAAAATAATAATAATAAAAATAGCTCGCAAGTAGAATAGAGTTTTGGATGGAGAGGGGGTTAAATAACATGGCCACCTTAAAAAAATCACCCCTTTCCTTTTTTTTACACTCGCATAAGGTGGGAGTTTTTAAATATCTCCCACCCTTTTTCACAAACTGTACTCACACATATAGAATTTTTAACGTCTCTTTCAAAACCCCCTCAACTTTTTTTTAAATCTATTTCTCCCCTCTTTTTTTCTCGAGAACCAATGGGCTGTTGGCTCGTTTTAAACTGAGGGGGGAAACCATGAAAAAAGGGGAAAGAATACACAGACCATTCGGTTGTTACCCCAAGAGTTTGAAAAATGTAAAAAGGGTTCCGTCTAGATTTGGAAGTCGCTGAGGACAGCCACGGGGGAACCTAAATTAGTTTTTACACCCTTCCTACTTCCTTCTTATTCATCTTCTGCTTGCTTCTTTTATCGTGCTCTTTCTTTTTCTTGTTCCCTCCGCGCGTCTAAGTTTGCGTGTGTGCGTGTGTGAAGCAAGGAAATAAAGAAAGGAGGGGAAAGTGAAGAATCTTTTTCTTTGAAACCATTTCTTAGCAATTATCAAGAATACGCTTGGATGAAAAAAAAAGCTTCGCCCATCCTTTTTTTTTCTCAAATGTCTAGCACAGAAATGAAAAAAAGATTTATACACAATACTAAAAAAAGAGAGTTCTTGGTTTCTTCTTTGACCAGTCTACCGAGTCGTCCGAAAAGAAAGCATAGTAATGAAAAAAAAGGTGAGTAGTTGACAAGTTAAATTTATTCAATTGTGTTTGTATTTGTTTGTTACGTTGGTGTTTTGTGTGTTACAAGAGAGCCCCCAGTCTTTGCAAAGGTTGGTGGACTTGTCTTGAGTAGCCCGAGCAAGCTCCTAACTGTCGAGCTGATTTGCATAAAGCTATAGATGTAGCTGTGTGTCTGTGTGTGTTGGTTGTTGTTGAACTTGCCTGGGTCATCTGCCCGTTATAGTACACGTATACCAAACGAAGACCATCTCACAATATTATCTATTAGGCCTAGTTATATTTTTATTTTTAGTGATAACTTCTCAACGAATTTGTTTCAAAGCAATTTTGTAAAATTTCGATAAAACCACAATCTTATTAGGCTATAAAACAATTAAATACTTTAATATTTCCTATTGAAAACAAAAATATAAATAGATCTAAAAGTATTTTACACTTGATTTTTAAACAAAATAGTAAATTTATCTTGTTTCTATTTTTAAATATTTATTTAGGTTGTGTTTCCAGAGTTGTTTTCAATTAATAGACTAATTACTAATAAAATTATCTTCTAGATATTTAAAAATGGAATAGCAGGACAAGTCCGTGCTTGAATAATAAAACTTAGTCCATATGCACATTTGTTAACAGTACATGGAATCGAACCAAGGTCCCGTATACATATGGTAATCTACTATATATAGTTACTTAACCATGGGGACTACTAGTATGTGGTAATGGATCCTGCTTAGTAGCCTATTTGTTTTGATTTGTTGTAGTTTAGTAGTCTTAACCGTAAGCTCTTACATTTGTCTTCACTATTAAGCCACATTCAGTTAGTAGCACAAATAATGTGAATATACCTACAATATATTTACTCAGTAGATTGTAGACCTAATTAAATGTTTTGGCCTTGTGAGTAGACTAAACAAAATATTAATTTAGAGAAACTAAAAATGTATGCCTCTCTTTACACATGCATAAATATGAAAGCAACATACAATATAACAAACGGCGTCCCTAACAACATTTAAGTCAAAACATATAATATCTTTATTCAACATTTTATATATATATATAGTCTATACATTAATGTTAAAGCAAGTAAAAATAAAGATAATGTTAAAGGATTCATCAGAATCTGGAATTTTTAAGAGGGGGGTGTATTCTTAGTCATCTTAGTCATCTTAGAAAAGAAAGCAAGGGTGTAAATAACAGCACCAAAATTTTCCAAGATGGCTGTCAAGGTGTCGATTTTCTAACGTGGTGAACAGCGCACATTTACAAGAGCCGAAGCGTGGGTCGACTTTCTTAGATCAATACTGGACGTTGGCGTATGCCCATCCCCTCCACGAGGAAGAAGAAACTAGGAGGGGTATTTACCCTCCCTATTTTGATTACTCCCCCCCTACTCTTAGTAAGGGAGGGGAAATTTACAGAGGAAAGGAGAACGAGATAGGTTGTAAAGTTGGGGGGGGGAGGGGGTTAGATAATGTTTTTGGCGGGAAAATAAAGAGTGTATGTGTTGGAGAGAGATGTGTACATCCACAGAATGAGATATAAGGCACTTCCCCTTAATATGCCAGCCTTGTCTACATCTCTTCTCCCTCCAAATAATCAAACAATTGAAATGTCTTATACCCCTGTTAGTTCTCTAGTATCACAGTATTTTGTCAACAGTAATGAGTCAATATTTTCCCCGATGCTAGTGTTTGGTTTATTTAGAGGTCGGCTTTGATTTTCTAAATTAGACGCAGGAGAAAAGGGGTAACGGACGGAAGGAAGAAGAAGCAAGAGGGAGATATTTTAAAGAATATCTAAAATATTCCTCTCCGTTTGTTTACTGGTAGGCTTACAAGTAACAAGATGATGACTGATATGATTAATGTCTTCTGAATAAAAATTAACCTAAGTGGCAAGTGGCAGAGCTTCTATTAGACACTTTAGTCGCCAATATTTTGGCGTACATTGGCTAAAATATAGAGTTAAAGTGTTTGATATAAGCTCAGCGTCTGCCTCTTGAATATTTTCTATAGCGTCGATACAATTATCAAGAATCGACAGTGCCAAAAAATAAACCAAATTATGACGTAACATTTGTGAGGTTTTCCCTAGTTATGAATATAAAAAAATTAACGAATAGTTACGTGTATATTTTAGACCCAAAATTACATAGATAGGCCTACAATCATGCTCAATACACTTATTTAAGCTATAGTTGCACGGCTTACATAGATATTTTTATCGTCTAAATATCTAGACTGGATTTAACAACTCACGACTTAGGACGCTACATTTAATTCTACACACCCATTACAAACGCATAAATATCTAGAAATTGGATACCAAGGATATACAAACTAACTTTACCAAGGAGAATACAGCTAAAGACCCGCTCCGGTGGTCGCGTGGACTAAAGCACTACTCTCGTGTTTGACTAGACCACCGAAGACGGGGAGATAGGGGTTCAATCCCGATCGGATGCACTAAGGGCTGTTTTTTAAATGGTTTTCCACCCTCACTCCATGTAAGTGTGGGTGTATTTCCTCTAAATTAAACCTTCTTAATCCCTAACCACCTAGTATAATGAGTTCATAGGCGTATAACCCTAACGGATAATCAGTCATAATAATAATAATAATAATAATAATAATACATGACTCTAAAGACTAACCCGCCTCGGTGGCGTAGTTGGCTAACTCGCTTGTCGTGTTGAGCTCGACTGCTGTGGACGGGGAGATCGAGGTTCGAATCTCGGTCGGGTGAACTGGGGGTGGTTTTTCCTAAATGGTTTTCCACTTTCCTTCCACACAAATGCGGGTTCACTTCCTCGAATTTAACCTTACCAATTCCTAATCCATTAGAGTAATTAGTACTTAAAGCGTATAACCCGAGCGTGTAGTAAGACGCGGTGCTAAATATTATTATTATTATCTAAAGACTAGCACATTGAATTGTAATATCAGCGTACCAGGACAAACACATACACATACACAATCTAGGGCAGGAGCAATAAACACACAACACTAAGACTTTGTATTATAATATATGTGTAGCTGGACGAATATATTAACAACTACATAAACATACAAAATAACTTAACATACGCATACAACACTAACTCAACACTTGTACTAGTATTAATAATATCTTAGTTACAGGAAATAAGGATATGTTATAGACAAGCTTATTGTATAATATATCAGAAGCCCACCTCGGTGGCGTAGTTAGCTAACGCACTGGTTTCGTGATGAGCTAGAATGCTGATGACGGGGATATCAAGGATCTAATCTTGGTCAGGTGAACTGGATGTGGTGTTCCCTATATGGTTTTACACCCTCCATCCACGCAAATGCGGGTTCACTTCCTTTATATTCAATCTCCCCAATTCTTAACCCATTAGTGTAATTAGTAAATAAGCGTATAACCCGAATGGATAGTACGACGTACGTGGTGCTAAGTATTATTATTATTATTATTATTATTATTATATCAGAACTAGGAGTGGAAAGAAAACACTCTGGACGTTTTCGATGTCTTTGACCACTAAACCACAGAAACCTTGTTAGATAAATATACACCCAATGTAAGGATTACATTTAAATCAACCTTAAGTAAACGCTACCAACTGATTAGAGGAAAAAAAATTATCAACCGGAAACTTGAAGGAATTAATTTGAAGTTGAGGTGAGAGTTTTGTTTACAGTCTCTGTATTCTTTGAACCGGTTTAGTAGTCGTGTTCCTAGATAGAGCGCTCTGTGCTACACACACACACACACACACACACACACACACACACACACATGCACACACACACGCACATACTTGCGGTTTTAATCAATCAAGGCGAGGCGTCAGAGCCCTAACACACTCCCTGAGGCCCGTTTGACCACTGGTCTTAGAAACATAGCCTTATCTCCAGGCAATACGGGTGGCGCGCTATGTGTGCCTATACAATGTTGAGGGGATTTGAATGAAAACATAATTTTACTACTATTTTGGCAAGTTTAATTTAATGATACATGGTAGGGGATTAAGAAGAATATATAGGACTCTGATTTAGTCCTCAGTGTCATTCTCAGATGTTGATTCTTCTATTAAGAAAGGCTATTATGTTCATTTTTTTCTTAGCGCCGGTTCATGTAATACTCCTATGTACAAATTACGCTAATGTGTTAGGGATGAGGAAAGCTTATTTTGGAGAAAATGTACCAGCATCTGTGCGGAGAAAGAGTGGAAAACATCCCCTGACCGACCGGAATTATAGCTCCTATCCCCGTCATTCGCAGTCAGTCTATTGCGAGAGTGAAGCTTTAGACAACGCTGCCACTCATGCAGGTGTCTTATTAATTACCCGCTTCAGTGGCCGAATAGTTCAAGGTGTCACTCTATTCTGAAACAGTCTTGCTGAAGACGGGGAGATTGGGATTCAAGCCCAATCGTGTCTACTAAGCGTGGTTTTCCCTAAATGGTTTCCCGCTCTCCTCCCATGCAAATGTGGATATATTATTTTTTTAAGTGCTTCCTTCCTCATCTCTTACTCATAATAGTAATTATCATACATGTATATAACCTGAACAGTGGTAAAACTTAATAATAACACTTAGCACCACGTCTTACTACCCGTTCGGGCTATACGCTTAAGTACTAATTACGCTTAGGAATTGGGAAGGATGAATATAGAGAAAGTGAACACACATTTGTGTGGAGGGAGAGTGGAAAGCCATTTAGGAAAAACCACTCCCAGTTCACCCGAGCGAGATTCAAACTTCGATCTCCCCGCCCTCGACCGTCTATAGTTCAACACGAAACTTGCGCGTTAGTCAACTACGCCATCAAGGCGGGTAAAAAGTTTATTAGTATAATAAATCACTCTAAATGTGTTAAATTTTTTTCCAAAAAATCACAACTCCTGGTGCAAATGTAGAGTGTTTGATGGAGTAGACACAGTGTTATCTAGTTTGAAAGGCTCTATTCCTGTGAATATATTCGTTCGGTTTTCCATAAGTATACTAAAATTCCTTTCGTTATTATTGTATGTTTAAGGATGTTGTCATTGGTTAAGCTAGTTTAAATATCTATAGTCAGGTGTCAGTGTTTGTCCTGTTGTCCAGATTTTAATATCCATTCCTAGTATTGGATATTAAGTGTTACTCTCCTGTCTTAAGGTGGGGATGTAAGGGATGCGTAAAATTGTCAGTGATTTTGCAGTTTTTATAGAGAAATTTTTTTTTGTCAAAATAAATCAAATATCGCTCCACTAGTAATGTTTAGTTTAATTTTATTTATATGGTGATCTCAACAATTGTTGAATATCTGTCATGAGCCTAGCTGCACTAGACGACAAATTTTTAAATTAAACCCGCCTCGGTGGCGTAGTTGGCTAACGCACTTGTCGTGTTGAGCTCGACCGCTGAGGACGGGGAGATCGACGTTCGAATCTCGGTCGGGTGAACTGGGGTTGGTTTTTCCTAAATGGTTTTCCACTCTCCCTCCACACAAATGCGGGTTCACTTCCTCTAATTAAACCTCCCCAATTCCTAAAACCATTAGAGTAATTAGTACCTAAAGCGTATAACCCGAACGGGTAGTAAGACGCGGTGCTAAACATTATATTATTATTATTATTTTAAATTAAGAGAAAAAGTTGTCATTAAATTCCACGAAACCATTGATAGATATTCATCAACTCTTGATATAACCATGTGAAGAAAAATAAACTCTATGTCACTATACTTTTCTCGCGTTCCCTTCCGCCTCACTTTACATCTGTTTGAATGTGTTATGTATTTTTTTATATGTATTCGTCCTGTTATCCAGATATAGCATTTCACGGTGCTAGTGTTTGTTGTTTTCTTTCTGCCTAAAGTTAATTCAATTATTATAAAAAAAAGGCCCCATCTAATAGTGTTAGATATTTCTAGATTAATATCCAAGGAATTAAGGTCGTCTCGAATATACGACCTCCCGGCGTCCTGCGGTGTCTGATAGGCCCTGGTCCGAGCGCTCTCTACCTCATCACAGACTTGAGAGAAAGAGAGGCGAAGGCTTGCCAACCATCACCACTAATTACATTAACTAATACCAACCTAGACGAGGTACCAAATTCACGGGACAAAATATATTAGCTTGTTTTTTGAGACTTTAACCCCGGCTCCCTTCCCCCATTCCTTTCACCCTCCAACCGGGTAAGGTTGTATGGAGTTGGTGGGATAGAAAATCCTTAGATGAAAGGGGAAAAAGTATTATAGAAAGGTAAATATAATTTGTTAGGTTGTTATAACTGTTTCACTACACTTTAATGGCCATAATTATCCCGTAGTAGGAATCATGCCAAATAAAGGTTAGAAGTTGACCTTAAGTCTCCCTTGCTTCACGTTTTACCACCCGTCTCACCTATCAACATATTTACACTATTGTAGGGGGATGAGTAAGGTATAATTAAGAAGAAAACGTACCCATCTTTGTGTGGGAGGAGAGTATAAAAACATTTGAGGGAGTAAACTTTCTCGGTAAAATCCAGCCGGGATTCGAACCCTCATCTCTCAGTCACTGGTTAACATACTCAACATTATTCGACGTGCCCATTTATTTGGGCTATGTTATTTAGTTGTTTTACCTTTTAAGGGCGTTGTCTCGATGACCGACCTCACCACAAGGGTTAGGACAGGCTTTATATAGGTAAATAAACAGAGATAGGCCTATTTCTAGATCTAGAATGTCATGGGCTCCCGGTAGATGCGTTGACAAAGGTATCGGTACCATCTGGTTTGTTTTGCTGTGCATCCTTAGGGAAGATATTTTTTTCTAAATTAATTAGTTATTGTTGTTCTCCCCTTACCATGCCATGAAAATGGATGTGCACTTCTTCTGAACAACTATTTTCATACCTGTCTCTTGAATCACGTAGCTATTTGTCGTGAAAAATTAGCCTTGAAATAAATGTTATTATATAGCCCTACACACTGGCTCCATTGTATAGTGGTCAGCGTTCCAAACTACAGAGCCAAATGTACCGGCTTCGGTCCCAAGCACTTCTAGCATTTTTCTGTGAAGCAGTGGGTCTGGAACGGGTCAAATAAAACATTACTAGTAAAAATGAGGAGCTATTTGAAAAAGAAAATATAACAGTTCTGGTCTAGAAAACTGAGATTATCGGCCGGAGGGTTTGTTGTGTTGACCACATGACACCCTATATCAGCAAATGTTGCCACTATTATCGCTAAT
Source organism: Timema californicum (assembly GCA_902141385.1). Classification (NCBI taxonomy): domain Eukaryota; kingdom Metazoa; phylum Arthropoda; class Insecta; order Phasmatodea; family Timematidae; genus Timema; species Timema californicum. Next base: position 309,895 of record CABFOW010000017.1, read on the forward strand.
GGTGGCTGCTGGGTCGGTATAACCTGCTAACAAGCTCACGCCACGGAGTTTTTTTTATACAGGCCTATGTACATTCTCACATAATCTATTTTAGTTTGGAACAAAATGTTTTAATTAGGTTATTGTTAAAAACACCTCAGATACCCAGTTAGTCAGGTCTACAGAGGGTTATTTTCATAAGAAATTACCCCCCTTCCATAGATACATTTTGAATAATATTATTTTATTCACATCCGAAAACTCTCTAACTTTTTAAATACAAGCTATCCTTAATTCTTAAGACAAAATTTAAATTACTATTTATTTTCATGGAATGATGGCGTAAAATCTAAATATTAAGCTTTAACTAAATACAAAAAGCCTTTCCAGTTGTAGTTCTAGGTATAAACAGGATGACAGGCAGAATTATTATAAGACACATCAGATTCTCACGGAGGAACAGTTTCACGATTAAAACATTCTCTCTAAAATATAATTAAAAAAATCTTCTTTCTCGTTCTAGCTATGGGCCATATGGAATACCAACACCTGGCCTTTGCTTACGTTCACTGCAAAGTCAACAATAAACACACTTTAATCTATAATCATGAAATCGTTGATAATATTATATCCTTTTCTCTAAACTCCACCGTTCAATTGCTTCCGAGGGTTTATGTTGAGGTTTAACGCCACGAATGAGAATTACATCGTTTATTTTTACCTTTTATGTTCAAGGTGGTATAAAAAAACGCTTGTGCTCACTTTGTATTAATTCGCGCGCTCGAGAGAAAATTCCAAAGAGAGAAACTAGAGAAAATGATGTCGGGTGAGAAAGAGACCAAATTCCTAACTTCATTCATTTCGCAATCACTAATATAATGTAGCTCTTTGAAAACAAATTGTAAGGTGGGGAGCAAGACATGACTAAGACTCAGCCATCATAAAGTGTTAATATTAACCATCAGATAGTGCTAGTATTAGCCATTATATTGATAGTACCTAATATTATAAAGCAATAATACTTTACATAGTGTAATACTAGTATTGGACTAAATAGAGGAGTACTAATGTTGGCCGTCAAGAGGGCTAGTATTTATTAATTATCGTAGAGTGGTAATATTAGACATCATAAAATGCTTATTTAAGCACCATGCCATCTACTGCCAGTAATAACCCCTGACTTCAACTACTAACATTAGGAGACATAATGAGAATGGTCGATATTACCGGTAATTAGTAGGGCACCACTATTGTTGTTAATTCTGACGCCCTAGGAAGGGGTTTGAATCTAACCACGACTGTAAACTATTTTTAAATAGTTTCAACCCTCTCTTTTGTTGATGAATTTCTAAAAACCACACATACATCATTCTGTGCTATTATATTCAATAGATTGTCAAAAATAGAGACTCACCTCAGTGGAAAGACAGAAACATCTGTCAGTTCATCCTGTTTAATGGTAACAGAGGGGTCAGGATTCAAACCTCAACTGGATGAATTGAGGTGTTTTTTGTTCCTAATTGGTTTACTACTAACGATCTAAACAAATTAGGGCACGTTTCCTCTCAAGTTTGCTTACCTCCTCCTTACCCTATAAGTGCCCATGTAGACAGCTCGGAAGTGGCGGGATACATTAAAGCACGGGTCATTAAAACCACCGTAATATTCTACATGACGTCATTCGTATCGAGATTTACTTTTAAAGGAAGAAAAAAAAGGTGACTTGGTTAGTTTTCTACCAACGAGCAGTTTAATTACTTTTCATTTCCTCTACCCCTAACATTTTTCTTCATCAGGGGCTGGTGAGTGTGGCTCACTTTATGCCATTCTCTCCTCCTAAACATTAGATGCATTCCGTTTTCATTCTTAAGGGGAGTCCGAATGCGATATTTCTTCGAGGTTCATCGTACACCTTGCTTACCGTGAAGCGTAGGCTTGGCTTCACCGAGGCACGTGGTTTATTATTTTAATTTAATTGCGGTATTTAACGTAATCCTTCTGAGCCAATTGATTATATACAATCATTATTATTATTATCATCATCACCTCGTCTTACTACCCGTTCGGGTTATACGCCCTTACGGTAATGTTCAATGGTAGGGTGATTGTGAGATGAAATGGAGGACCTACGGTTTAACGTGGGATCCGAACCACGGTGGAGGCCTGGCACTACACACATTCACAAGTTGTGATTAATACACGTCTTGTCAGAGGCGAAGGAGGGGTTTGTCAATCAGATAATCTTTGCCGGGAGATTTATTATATACGAACATGACTTAAAACCTAACCTAAACCCAACTTCATTGGCCGCACGGTCTAAGGCGTCACTCTCACGTTAGACTAGACTGACGAGGACGGGGAGATTGGTGTTCTATCCCAGTCAGGTGTACTGAGGGTGGTTTTTTGTAAATGGATTTTCCACTCTCTCTCCAAGCAAATGCTTGTAAATTTTCTCTAAACTCAACCTCTTTCATCCCTATTATTATAGAGTAATTAGTAGATAGGAGAACAACCCCACCGGGTAGTAAGACACGGTAATAAAACAACTTAGATCTAGAGTAGGCACAACACCCAACCCCTGGTGTATCACTGTGAAAGAGGAAATCCTAATTTCTCAATGATACATTGTTCGGCCATTCTGAGAATCAAATGTTTTGATTGTGACTGAGAAGTCAAGGTTCAAATCCCAGTTGAGTGTACTTAGGTGGATTTTTTCCAAATTTTATCAGTTTCCTTCTCTCCCTCCACGCAAAGATGGGTACACATCTTTTATATTAAAGTTACCTCATACCTACCACATTATCATAGTTTATATTTTTGCATCCAGCCAGAACGGGTAATTAGACGCAAGGAAACTTTATATATATATATATATATATATATATATATAGAGAGAGAGAGAGAGAGAGAGAGAGATAAGCTGTGTCCGTTTGGGCAAGTGGTAGACCCTATATATTCACTTCAATCCTAAAGCCATCCAGTTCGGTGGTCGCATGTTACAATGCGTCCCTCTTGAGTTAGACCAAATTACCAATAACATATAGATCAGGGCTCGAGCCTGGCTTTCTATGTAAAAAAGGTAGTATTGTCTAACTTTTTCCACTCACTCCACTCAAATTCTGGTACATTTACTCTAAAATCCTACCTTCCTTATTCAATTTACGTAGTTAATATAGTCTATGCATATAAATGAACACGTACCAAGACGTAATAAATAAATTGTAAAGTTGGCAAAATATATATGGGCTTTTTAATCACTTTTTAACTGACAATAAATACCAAATTAGGTGTCGATCTACTTTGTTTTTAAATGAACAACGTATGCATCCACATATTAAATGCATATGCTTATTACGTGCCTGTGGGAAACCTGATAGACGTTTAACACGAATAGTCCGATTCACGGTATTGGAGGCTTGAGTTCAGATCTCGTCTGTATATATTGAGGTTGCTTTTCCTAAATGACCTTCCACTCTCTCTCTCTCTCTCTCTCTCCCTCTATCTTCGCAAATGCTAGTAGGCCTACGTGTTCTCTAATTTGCTACCTTTCTCGTCCCTTACCCATTAGTGTAGATAAATACGTTTAAACCCGGACAGGCTGTAGAAGCGGTCTCTGGGAAAGTGGGCTTAATTTCAAAAACAGCTCAGTCTGATTTTTTGGTGTTTGTGAGATCGGGGGTATAGTCCCAACCAGAAGTACTGTGGCTAATTTTCTTTAAATGGTTTTCCGCCCTTCCTTAATGCAACTGTAAGTACATTTCCTATAAATTAAAACTTCCTTCTCTCAACACTATTGATGTGATTAAATGAATTAATCTCGGACATTTAGTAATAGCGTGAGCAAACAAACACACTATAGAATGTCAAAGAAAAGTTAAAGTGAATGAAGTCTTGTCTAGACTATTATTTTAGACAACAGCACTATCCTTTAGTCTACAGGTTTTCTTAGTCTTGTTCAAAACCAAGTCCCCCTAAGCATTTGATATAGTGACAGCCAATGTATATTTTAAATATTTGTACAATCAAATATATATGGAGAAAACAATTTCAGCAAATACTGTATCTAGAATTACGATTCTAATTCTAGTTTTAGTAGTTGAATAAAAGATATCAATAACTTTTGGTCTAGTGGAATTTTCTTGGAGTTAATATTAAAGGTGAGTAAATGGATAACCAATACGATTAACGATTAAAAATGTTAATATACGTTCATTGAGTCTTTCATTTCGATGCACACCACGATACCACTTTATATGTTTAACTGTGATGGTTTCTTCTTAAGCGTTCCTAACAATGCCTTTAGGAAATTTAAATTTGATACAACTTATTCAGACTTGGCGATGCTTCCGTATTTAACCTAACAGAGAAACTTGTAACGAAAGAATCAGGGCAAATATCACAAAATAGCTAGCGAAGTGACTACTATGAAATATTTTAACCGCGTTTGGATGGTAATGTTTTTCCAACTTATCTCGTGAATAGTTGATGTTACCAACAAAACTATAATTTCTTAGAAAATGATTTGTGTGCATATAAATATTAGTTTAACCACAGATACATTTCATTTAAACTAATTCCATCTTTATTTTATTTCCAAAACCTATCTGTTTTGTTTTACTTTTGTTTCAAAGGCGGGGAAACTACTGCCCAGTATTATAATGTAAGACAAACCTTGTATCTCTCCTCCAAATGCATTTGTACTTAGACATCGTTCAAAACTAGGAAACAAAATATTACGAAATTAAGTACAAGTTCCCATGATATTTACCTGTTTTGTCAATAATTACCACAATAGTTGATTTTTGATAATAGTTGACTTAGACTAATTTCACTTTTGAATTCTGTGCAAAAACGTCACCTACGTGTACAGGAAATTATGAAGCAAGGACTCTTAGTACATTGCAATCTGTTAGTGTACCTTACGGACTATGCAGTCTACTAAATATCAAAAGGAAGCAGAGTGTTTTGACTAGGCTTTAGTATGAACGTCCACCAAAATGACGTGACACATGATCTGGCAGTAACCTGGCAGAAATATCAAAGTTACATATAAGTGATAATACTCACGTGTGACTAAAAGCACAACGGAATGATTTAGAAGCAAATCAGTGATAATATCTGCGCCTCTGATAATGAAGACCCTTTGGCCTTATTGGATTTAGTCAACAACATTAGATACAATATTTACTATCGCACTAAATGACGCTTTTGTGTGAATAATTTTTTGGCAAGTATATGTTAAAAAACGCTGTGCTTTCAATGTGTTTAAGGAGTTTAGTATGTATCCAGAAAAATTCCTATCTTTTACATAATGAGTAAATAAATATTTCATTTATTATTATGAGGTGACCTGGCGGTCTAGGGGCTAGGTGTCAGACTTCTATGCTGGCGGCCGGGGTTCAATCCTCGGTCCCGGCAAAGATTTATCTGACTACCAAACCCTTCCTTCAAACCCTTCCTTCACCTCTGACAAGACATTTTGTGAATGTGAGGAATGCCAGGCCTCCACCGTGGTTCGGATTCTACGTTAAATTGTAGGTCCTCCATTTCATCTCACAATACCCTACCATTACACATTAGCGTGAGTGTGTATAGCCCAAACGGGTAGTAAGACGCGGTGATAATAATAATAATATTATTATTATTATTATTATTATTATGAAAAATTGAACCGGCTATTTTAAAACAAGATACAAACTTTAGGACGTGTTTGTCTCCTGAAGAATTTTTTTAATAACTTTAAATAAAAAGTCCAGTGATTTACGTGAAATAATTTGCCCGTAGCATGTGACAAAAAAATTGGAGAATGCAACATTCGTCTGACATTGATGTGGAGTATTACGTCGAGTCACCACTATGTTGCGTTATTTCAGTGGGCACTGACTAATGTTTACATTGGTTTTTCCTGAAGATACATATTAAATGCCAGATCATGCGTCAGACCACAATGCCACGTCATTGGTGGGTGCCTCAATTTTAAGGTGAATTGAAACCAATGGTCTAGCTGACATGTTTCGATTGGAAATCTTTTATGAATCTACATTAATTATATACATTTTAAGGGCAGGTTCTATATTTAAAAATTAATATGATAGAAGACGTAGATATTTATTATGCTCAATTGATCAATGCAATCTTTACTTTTTCTTACGCATCCATTACTGTTTACAGCTTATAGCCTGGGTCAGTTTTTTATTCAAGCCATATATTTTCCGCTACCAGCTTGATAGGCATGTCTTAGCTTCATATGCCTTATAATCTAACTTAATATTAGAACAGACACAAGGTCCCGTCCCCGGCCATTAACTTATCAATGTCAAAGGGTAAACTCACATTTGACCAATGATAAAAATTTCAGCTATGCTGGGAACCAAGCCCCATTCTCTTAGCTTGGTAGGTAGACATGCTAACAACTGAGCAAAGGCGTCAGATAATCAATGATATATATAGATTAATCAAAATCTTTAACTAGCTTCAAATTAACCGTATGGAGGATTTATTATTGCTGAGGTTCAAAGGCTTAAAGCTTTTATACAAAACTTCACTACTCTGACCCCAACTTTAAATACTGTGTTCGACTCCTGTCCACTTCTAAACATACACTTAAATGCTGATAAAGTGTCGAATCATTTGGAGGCTACGATAAACTTGACTCTAACTGTTACTGTGAGAATATAGGGAACGTGAGTTTAAAATAGTAAGTTTTTATTATAAATCTATTTTCATCCCTAAAATCTAGTAACAGTAGAAATATAGAGTATAAGTTTCTTCCCACAGTGCTATCAACAGTTCTTGAATATCATATCATGAGCATATATTAATTCAAAAAGAAGCTTTTTAAATCAAGAGAAAAGGTTTCATTAAATTTCAAGCAAACATGAGAGAAATTCAAGAAATGTTGCAGTCACTATGTGAAGAAAATTAAACTTTTTATCTCTACTGAAGAGTTATTTGGTTTCATTTGAGCAAAACAAAGTTTGACATTAAAACTTCCCTTAAATCCTGTTCCCTAATCCCCCACCTTAATAAAACCATTTGCGTTAAACGCATCAAAAATTAACATGAGGGTACCAAGTGAAAACTTTCAATTTCAGAGTCTGCTTTGGGGACAAGTCCCTCTTAACATCACCAGTTACTGTGTATACCTATTGTATAAAGAGATATAATTTTTAAACAAAACAAAATTTTAAAGAACCAACATTGTTAACTAAAGTTATCCCCACCTGAAATCACGTGATCCAAGTCATCTGGCTCACAATTGTCTGTGATTTCTTGTGATAGGTCGAGGATAGAATTTCGGGCGTGTGGATTAGAAAGTGTCAACATTACTTTTCCTTAGACACTCCCCACTAACATTTGTGTATTTTCACCTTCTTTATCACTCTTATGCATATATATATATATATATATATGTGGGAAAGTAAAAAATATACAACACCTTATCAATCCAAAATTTGAATCAGTAAAACATCAATTAAAAAGCTATATAAATAATCACAAAATATTCAGAAAAATATTTTATTGTCGTATTAGATGAGTTTATAATGTGGTTGAAATAATCAATTTTTATTGGGTGATAAGGGTGTATGTATGCATAAATTATGTAAACATTTTAAAACTAGGCTTCTTGCACATGATCTCCACTGTTTAAAGCGTATAAATATATATTATTTATTACGAAATTGAATATTAGAGCCTATATGATATATAATAGGACTATCAGATCTATTAATAAATAAAGCAAATTAAATCTATTTATTATTATAATATATACAATTTAACAGCAAACCAGCCTGAGTAAGGTTGAGAATTAGATTCTGTCCCACCCAGGTATGTATGGATATATATATGTATATATGTATGGATATATAAATAACTATTCTGTATATATATATATATATTAGTTTTCTATTCTTTTCCTGTGCTTATGCGAATGCACTTAGTATACAACCTTTAGTATATCCTACACTTCCCCTAGGATTAATTGAATTTTGAATTAATAGATAATTATTATATTTAACATGTAATCTTTAACCAAGTGAAAATATAAATACACCCCCAACAAACTAGATACATTCTAGAACAAACACAGCAACCAATCCCAAAGCCGTTAGTTTACAAATGATAAACTGTAATCAATTATACATTTTATATATTTAATTAATAATCTATTTGTCGCTAACATGCATATATCAAAATGGAGAACTTAACTTATTAATATAAGTGTTTGTTAATATCTTAAAAATTCCATGGATGCTTAGACCTATTTGACCGAAGATATCTTCAAGATGTTGTCGGTGAGTGACCCCCCAAATGCCGATATTCTTAACTCTGTGCCTCGGAGTGCTCAGATCTTGATTTTTTTAAAATTAATTTAAAGTGCTTTATTTAAACCCGTACTTAATTAATAAAAACTAAACATTAATCTTCTTATGACCAGAAATTTTAATGTAATATTACTATAGGGTCAAACCTAGAATTAATTATATGCACCTAATTTGAGTTTTGTATGCTCCTATTTAGGCTACTTGCATTCATACACTATAAGTTAGGAGGGGGGAAAGAAATATTTAGAAAAAAAAAATCAATTTGCTCGCATTTTAATGTCGAGAGAGTGAGAAACCACTTGGTTAAAATCTTCACTACACACAGTTGAAATTTTAACCTCAACCTCTTCGTATCAGGCAAACCATACTTGATGATATTAGAGTATAATAAGTTGGATCACTAATAAGAATAGCACTAATACTGTACGTTAGACCAAAATGTTGAATATTATTGCAATGAGTTTAAAATGAACACACGTTTATAATTATTTTATTCACTATATTGGAGCTGAAGAAAATTGTTGATAAATATCACCGTCAACATAATTTCAATTTTTGTTATATTTCCATAGAATAGTAACCAAAATCTTGTTTGTTGTTTATTTCATATGTAAAAATAAGTAAATAAAAAAAATACGTCCGAACCTTAACAGTCTAACTGATAGTATTTTGAATGCAAATTTTCGATGACAAACTTTTGAATGCGAGCTATAAACATGAATCGAATGGTTGGTACCAATTCTTGACACCATTTATGTATATCCTGGTGAAGTCAAATATGTAATAATATTTCTTTAATAAAATATGCATATGACGGCGTATTTGATAGACCCTATCAGACCCGACTTATAATAGATTTGGTAAGAGTAGTCAAATTTAGATGAATAAAAGAAACACAAAATCAGGGGATAATTTAAAATAATAAGATTAAATTAAAACCCATACTTTTAATAAAACTTATGTGGATCTCTATTTTAAAATATTTTAAAATATCAAACCAATGGCAAATATTATCATACAAGGCGTTTTTAAGTGTAAAATAAGACTTTCATATGGTTAATTTATTGAATGCGTTAAAATTTTTGTTTTTCTTGATCTTCTATGTCTTACAGCAAATAAATCTTTGTAATTGCTTCTTATCAACATTTTTCTAATTTAAATGAACACTTATGTTTGGTTTTACTATTAATTTTAAATACATTAATGTGGAGAATATCTATTTAAGAATCTACCCATAAAATCGTCTTTTAAATAGATAGTTTTTGATGTAAATTCAAAATTAAGATTAATATATTACTACTTACAAATATAATATACAATAATGGCTATAAAGTGATGTTATAGTTATATATTTTCGTTTAAAGACTCATAATAGAGAGATTTTTAATATATTTACACACACAAAAAACATGAGTAGAATTATGAATTAATATATTTTGGCTTATAACCCAGACGGATAGTAAGACGCGGTGCTAAATAATTTAAAAAATATATATTTTGCATACTTCATGAGTGAAAAAATTTCTAATTATTACCAAGAAATTAAGGTTTTAAGTGTAGTCTATGTTTGTTAATTTTTTTAAGAAGATTATTTATATTTTGTGATAATATAGAAAGCTAAAATCTAGGATAATCACAGGGAAACCACTCAACAGCTGTATCAAATTCCGAAGAAAAAAAATATATATATAAAGTAAAATAAATATCCAATTATAGCCCTTTCCTTTCAAACAAAAAAATAGTAATTCTAAAACATGTGTTTTGATTAAACATTATGATTGGCTGGAAAATTTATCGTTGGTCAAATATTGGTTTTTCATTTCACAGTGATGAATTAACGGCTGGGGGCAGGGTGCTGTGTTTTTTTCTAGAACTAAGTAACACACTGTATAACTAACTTAGTAACACATACACATTAGCTCACAGTGACAAGTACTCACATACACACTAACCCACACACTCTTACACACACTGACAAACATATTGACACACACACACACTCAGATGCTCCCTGGAAAAACCGGACCTTTGTGGTAAAAACCAACTTCCGGTACAGCTACGGCCCAATCGCGTTCATCCATCTTCGATGCCTCACGTCACGACAACGACACCCATCCCTTAACCATACATGTCACACCTCCAAAAATAGCTCCTTCCCACCCCCTTAAACTCTCTCACCCACAAGAAGAAGGAGAGAGAATTGAAAAAGAAAATCAAGCATGAAATTGCTGTGCGTTAATTGCGCTGCATAAAAATAAAAAACAACAGGTTTTGGAATCTTCTTCATTAAACACCAAAAATTCTCACTTCCTCTCTCTCTCGTTTTTTAAATTACATTTCACGCTGAAATACCGAAAGATAGTGGTGTACAACCTACGGTCGCAAGCCGGATGTGTCCCACATAATGTTTAGTAGGGCGTTTCAGTGCCAATGTGCCTTTTTCAATATTTTTATCTAAAATAAATTATACTACTCACAATGGCTTGTAATATAATTTAATTTAAGTCAAACATTTAAAAAAAGGCAAATTAGAATGTTCAATTTGGAATAAAAGAGAGAGTCACATTTCACAAAAAATTAATATTTTGGTAATACTATATTATGTCAAAGATTGTGATGATATATTTCAACGTCACTTTATGTACATTATAATATTGTATTAATGTGAAGCGGAAGAGTTTAAAATCCGGTACAAATTAGTATTAAATAACATTTAATGTGAACACACTCTAAAAGGGGCCTCCTACAGTAGCGCTGAGACACGTTGGAGACGTCCAGAAATCCCGCCCTTATTTAAGAAGTGGTTTGTTATTTTAAGATTTTTCTAGGATAAAAAATGAAGTTGAAAGGTCTCAATATTTCCCTAGATAATTTAAAGCCTTACACTAAGAGTTTTTTTTTTAATTTAAACATTTTATGAAAATGTGAAACTATCTCTTTTCTAGGACGTTTCATGCGGATGTTGAAGCGCTGAGAACAAAGTAAATGGTATGAAACATAGATATGTTTTCTAAAACCAATAAATATTTGAACGGGGTTAATTTAACATTCTAAGTTAACTAAGGATGGCTTTTGTGGTTTTGAGGCCTCGGAACTATCATTCTCATAAGCAAGAAGATAGTTCCCTTAATCATCACTGAGACAGTATATTAATTGTCTAAAAGTATTATTTTTAGTACCGCGTCTCATTACCGGTTCAGGTTATTCGAATATATATGTATATAGGCTAATGTGCTAGGGATGATAAAGGTTCATTTTAAGGAAGTGGACACATATTCATAGCTTGTAAACTAATTATATTATTTCAATGCAAAATTTACATTTGAAATAAAGAAAAATCTCGCAACAGCTTTTACCAGTAAGTTTACTTTGATTACAAACACAGTTATTTGGTTTTTAAAGCGTTGCTAAGGTTTTTTGAATAATATTTTTTTATCATCAAGAGATTATATTACTTATTAAACAACATTAGAGATTCATTTAAAGTAATAAAATGCCAAGCAATACTAGTGTGTTCTAGCTTAGATCTAACGAAGGCATAGGTCATGCATAAAATACAATTAACTTTTTTAAATAATGAGGTAATAAATTTAATAAGTACAAGTAATTTCATTTAGTGAGATATTGTATTCTCAGCATGATAGCGGAAGTATAGTTCTTTGCCCAGGAGAACACATAGATCATTAATATGAAGGGAGTGAACTATGTTATCAATGACCAATTTATAAGTAAAAAATATAAGATTAGTTTTCCTAGTAAAAGATATGGATTTTGAGTTTAATATATAGATAGACACTTCATTTTAGAGAGACCATTGCAAAATATATTTTATGTCGTTTTGTAGATCTATACAACCTGAAATTAATTTAGTCATTCTAAATAGTTTAATATAATCCACAAATAGAACATAACTAGATGAGTTTAAGTAGGACCTACTTACCAATCTAATCAATAAACACATTAAAGATAAAAAGGCCTAAATTATAACCGTGGGGTACACCACAGGGGGCTAAAATGTGTTAGAGGTATGGGAATCCGTTTCAATAGCAAAGGATTCATTCTGTAAATAGCTGCTAAACCATTATTTACACATGAGTGAAATAGCCAAACATTACGAAGTTTAGAGAGAATAATACTAAGATGACCTACTATAGGAAAAAAATCATGGTCAAGATAGCATCAAGCTTTCCTTGGGTTGAGACTTAAGGGCCAACATGTCCCAGAAATTCTACTAAATTTGTGATAGTAGATTTATATTTTTATAAAGCCATGTTGATTTTCTGAGTGTTTATTCCTTAGATGCTGTAAGGTACGCTCATTAATTATTTTCTCCAATACGTTAGGGATATAATAATAATAATAATCATGATAACAATACAAATAAAAATAAAAATGATTACAATAAACTAGTTAAAGCCCGCTTGAAGCGCTTAAGGGAAAATGCCATCAATTGACTTGTGGTTGCGATCCCAGATTCACAGACCTCTTGGGTGTGAATGTGTTGAAACATGTGTGTATGTAAAATAAAATAGTTTCAGAGCAATTTAATATATATTGGTCCAGTACCGGAGGGTGCTCACATAATCAATAATTTTTAAAGAAATCCGATCTTCGACCACCAACATTGAATGGAAGTCGATAAATTTATTATTCCAATAATGTGTCTTATTTGGTTTATGATTGTAAAGTTAACCTATAGGATACCAAACACTTTAAATAATACCTCCTTATGATTTAATGTATATTTTCTATTTACAGCATTAATTAAAGGAGATTTGAATGTAAATACAATCGTAATATCTTAATTTTATGCTATTTGACAACATGATTTCTAAGTTTTAGAATAATTGGTTCCTTATTTTATCAGAATTTATAAGAGCTGTTTCCCATCATCTCAGCTCACTGCTGGTAATACTTTATAACACTGTACACCCAGCTTTAGCTCCTAGATATTTACAGATTGAATATAATGATCTATAAGCTTATTTAACCTAAAAATAGTATGTTTTATTTTACACATCTCATTCTAGCTTTATGATAGACTATTTACTGATGTTATAGCAAGGTTTACAATATTGCTTGACGTAGCACAGTACATCTAATACTACACCTACAGACCTACCTCCCAAATATTTACTAATTGTATAGCAGAAATTAAAAACCTACTTTTACCAGAACAGTATAAAATTTTCACACACCTGCCTTATAGCCTAGATACTTACTAACTGAATAGTAGAACCCTATAAACTAGCTTAACCTAGGACAGTGTTTTCAACTAAATTGAAAAATGATACGTGAACACGGGAATCAAACCGGGACCTTTGTCTTAGCACGCCAATGCTCTTACTACTGAGCTATTCAGGGATAGTCCCATGCTGAGGGTCATTCTTCATCTTCCATCTAGGTATAATATTACACAACCAGCCCCAGGCCTATATTTACGGTACATTTTCCTCTCTAGCTTGCGTCTAACTGACCGTTCAAATTATACGCCTATGTACTAATGGCTTTGATTTATTAAGGGCATGGAAATTTGAGTTTAGAGTATTATACTCTTATTTGTGTGAAGGCATAGTGAGAGATCATTTAGGAAACATCACCATAAATACACGTGACTGGGATTGAACCCCGATCTTCTCGTTATCAGCAGTCTAGTTTATTGCAAGACAGATGCCTTAGATATGTAATAAATATTACAAACTATTATACTAGTTTGTGTGGTTGTATGTTTATTGGCCTAGTTAAATATAAGTAGGTAAACAATTTAAACTAATTAGGCCTACAAACCTAATTGTAGTTCCTAGAAAATAGTTTCTAACGCTACAGAATAACATTATTTTTACTAAAGGATCCAATTTTTTATGTTTGAGTTTGCATAGATATCATACTTTAAAATTATATTTGTTTCAAAAAGTGTGAAAACTACGTATTTCTACTGAAAATATTTAATTTAATTCTCCCCTATCAGTTAATATTAAAATTTTAATCTGACTCTTTTTAAACTCAATTGAAATTTTATCAGATATAAATCTATTGAGCCGGAAGATCTACCGACGGCAATGCTAAAACATCAGGATACCATGTATTTAAGTGTTTGTGAGGCTTTCAAGTCTTTTGGTAATAGCATAAGCCATAGCAGAAATATTATTTATGCTTACTTGATCACTTTTTGAACTAATTAACACTTCACAAAGAGAAACAATTTTTAAAGTTAAGATAAAAAACACTTATAGTAATATATCAAAAAATAAAATTACAAATACACCTATTCTCTATTTATAGCGAGCTTAATAGATCCTATAGTAGGATTCTGGTAAGAAGAACCAACTCTGACATTTACTTTACTAATATTGTTTAAATTAGTTTTATATATTAATACATTAAGTCATGTTATCAAAAACTTTCACTTTTCATAAATATGAATAATAGAGTAAAGAGCTAGAGATAGCTTATCAATATTTACCGCAAACAAAGTTTATACTATCCACAAGTGTCCTTTCTACCAAATACCACTATGTGTGAGCTAATTAAAATTAGGTCCATTAGCCTATTGGCTTAAATGTCGTCCTATTGAAAGATTTAATTTAGATTGAATATATTTCAGTTCATTGTAAGTCACTGTATTTTACATAAAAATTGTCTTACAAGTAATCACAAATATGTATAATAATTATATATACGTCGAATGAACTTTTATAAAATATTCGAGAGGATCACAATAGCCAATCTGTAATTTATAAAGTGAAAATAATATTTTTGTCTCAATTTAACGTAATTATCCTTTCTAATAAATGCATCCTTCAATTTAAAAAGGCATTAAGTCACATTAAAAAAAATTAAAATGAGTTAACAGTGATTTTATATCCTAAAAGGCAACCAAGAACCACAATTCTGCGGAGACGAAAGTTAAGTTTTGTGCATGAAAGCGTACTTTATAGCTGTGTATAATTTTGGGTCATTTGAAAAAGGTTACTAGCCCTGGGCTTTTTCACTTTATCAACAGCTTATATGTGATCACCTTTGTACTTTTGAGAACCCACCCAGTGCTCAACATTGTATTCTAAATCGTTAGTGCCATTTACATTAACAAACTTATGAACACAAAGTAAACATCATAATGGACTATTTTAATAGTGAAACAGATCATGGTGAGATTGGAAATTATTTTACAAAAAGAAAAAGAGTGTCAGTAACAGTGAACCTTACAAAATAAAAATAAACCATATATTAAAACCAAAGGTGTAGCCCACATTAATAACAAAGGTAAAGAAGTACCAGAAAGAAGCACAGGCAAACATTGCAAGAACAGGATAGAAAATAATGTGTTAATTTTAAACTATCATTGTTTCATACATTTTGCATATGTGTGTCATGTCCGAGCATTATTGTATTAAAGAAGGTTTTCAGTATAATAGCTGCATGCTGAAGTTTTCCATAGAAACAGGAACCACACAGTTGTAAGACTCTGGCATTAACGGACTTGTAAAGATTTCCGAAAATTTTCCACTACTTTCCAGTTCGAAGGCGGATCTCATATCTTTACACTAATATATGTTTTGGTGTGGTAAAAAGGCTTATAAGAAAATTAGATCGGGTGTACACACTAAAAGAATATATTGAAATGATTACCAAAGGAAGTGATAAAGGAAAATTTATGGTTACTTTTATCAACACAGATGATGTACTGACTTTCAAAACAAGGTGGCCGCCCTTCTACAAGTAAATCAGCATTTCTATAGAAATAATAATTCAGTTTGAATACAGTTTAATCATGAATAGCACTGTACTAACATTCAGTTTTGTTGATGGTCTTCTTAAGCATACATTGATGCCCAAACTTCATGGTACTGATATGTCATCTTTTAATTTTCCATGTTCTTATCCAGAAGGCTGTGTACCCATCAACAAGAAGAAAGTTGAGGACTTTAACAAAACAATACTAAACATTCCTGCTAAATATGCAGGCTTTTACATATCGAACCTATCATGGCCAACAACAGTAAAGGATCATGAGTGAACTAAATATAAACAAATGGCACAATAAACTAAAACAATATTTATAAATAAAACACGTGATTTGACTGTATAATATTAGTATCTATTGTTAATAGCATTGTAAAACAACATAAAAAATTGATTAAGTATCGGTTTAAGGCCCCATAAAGGGTTGAAAAACACCTATAAATGTATTTCTTAGCATAAAATAACTGAATTTATTTGTAAACATGAGAAAATAGAATAAATGCTTATGAAAATTTTCAATTTTCAAATTAATTTGAAAAAGGGTGTAAGTCCTGATATAATTTTGGTTTTTAGATAAATTTTGTTTTTTTTCAATAATTTTATTATTAAATAGTTTTCTTTAATTAGATTAAAACTTTTAAACACTAAAATAATCTTAAAATAATAATAATATATTATTGATTTATTAAAATTTTAATAAATATCTCAGAACCAACACCAATGGACTTGAATAGTTTTTCAAATTACATATTCAAAAAATAAAGGACAATTTAAGTGCTTCACTGCCCCCATGGTATAAGGCGTCACTATCGTGTTAGATTTGACTAACTATGATAGGGAGATTGGATTTCAAAGTACGATTGGGTGTACTGAAAGGTTTTTTTTTAAATGTTTTCCACTCTCTCTCCACGGAAATGCGGATAATCTTCTTATAAATTAAACTTTCCTAATCTTTATCTGATTAGTGTGATTATTTCACATGTGCTTAACCTGAACAGATATTAGGAAGCGGTGCTAAAAAAATATATGACTAATAGCCCACTTGGTGCATTGTATCTCTATATGTGTATTCACTGTGGGCCGAGGATAACTTGTGAACTAATACACATATCTGGAGCAGATAACATAATTATAGCTTTCATTTTATATATTTTATAGATGCATCCTTTTAAGTCAAATAGTTTCGAGAGTTTAAAAAATTAGGCTCATTTCTAATAGTTAAATTAATATAAATCCTTTATTTACTCTTGTCAAAGTTTTTTTTAACATTATTATAACTAACAATTATATAAACTATTGGCTTGAAATATTTAAAAAAATATGTTCAAATATTATATAAATGTAAGAAACATTAAAATCTATTTTGACGAGTTATATTTTACACAAAATAATTAATTAGTTAATAATTACATTAACATATTTTTTGTTTGAAAATGTATGAATATAATCTAGAAAAAGGAAAAAGGCCCAAGGACTTTCTAAACGTAGCCATTGTGGCTTTAAAGAAAAAGAAACAAAACAAGAAATGCAGTGACCACAAGATCATCAGCCTCATCGCTCATGTGGAGAAGATCGAGGCAAGAGTATTCAACAGGTGATTGAGGCCTAAAATAGAAGTGTGATGAATGAAGTTTCAATTTTGGACTAAGAAAAGGGAACAAGGGATTCCATCGGTATACTGAGAGTAACTTCAGAGAGAGTGCTGGAAGTCAAGCAAGAAACTGCTGGAAATACTCCTGAAGATCAGCATCAACTGGAGGGTCAGATGGCTGATTACAAGCCTGTACTTGAACCAGCGAGGGAATGTGAGGCTGAAAATGAGGAAGAGACTAACAGCGTAGGGATATGAAAAGTAGTGAGACAGGGATATTGTTTGTCGCTCAGTCTGTTCAACCTTCATGGAAAGTGGCTGGCCAGGGAAACCTTAGAGTGCCGTGGCAATTTCAGAATAGAAAGAGGCTTTATCAATACAATAGAATACGCAGATGATCTAACATTGCTGACCGAAAATAAAGAAGTGTTGCAGGAAATGATGAACCAGCTGGTGGAGTTAGGTAAAAGATATGACATATATTTCAACACTGAGAAGTCAAACGTAATAGTAATTTTAAAAAAAATGAAGAGCTGCTGAAAATCAAAATTGAAAACCAAGAACGGGGAAACAGAGAAGTTCAAGTATCCGGGAAGGTTACTGACAAAGGATGCACTGTGCACCAAGGAAGTTAGATCGAGGATTGCCATGACAAGAAAGCTTTCAACACGAAGAGTTTGTCGTTGACCAGCAAGTTGAGTTTGTAGCTAAGGAAGAAACGGATGAAATGCTACATTTGGAACATCGCGTTGTATGGAGCAGAAACTTGAACTCTAAGGAAGATGAAAATACTTGGAGAGCTTTTAAATGTGGTGGTAGGAATACTTGAGAAGATTAGGTTGACAGAGAAGGCACAAATGATGAAGTCTAAGGAAGTATGGGTGAGAAGAGAACCATTTTGGATATGATTCTTTGGCGCAAAATAAACTGGATTGGACACATTCTTAGGAGGAACTGTCTTTTACATAACGTGTCGCCATAGAAGGAAAGTTTGAGGGAAAGAGGAGCTTAATAAGAAGGGGGAGTCAAATAGTGGATGAATTAATTGAATGAAGACCAATCTGGGACCTGAAAGAGGATGCATGGGTCAGGGCGCATGGGTGCTCTAAGTTCACTGACAAAAGAAATGGAGCTGTCGTAAGACATAGCACCTAATAGTATAGTAATAATAATAATAAGTCTAGTCCTTAATTTAGGATAATTGTTTGTATTGATGTCATTAAATTCAAAGGTGCACATTATTGAGCCGTACTAATGGAAGTTTCTTAAGAGGCGATATAATTAAAAAATACAAAATAATTTTGATCTTAACCGGTTAAAATTTGGTATAAAGTGAGCTAAAATTAATATATTTTTCCCAAGCTAAGTTGATTTTGATCAAATTTAGTGTCCACTTACTTAAGCTATCGTAAATAATATATTTTAATTTTAATGGCATAACTATATTTTCTATACCAGCATAAATTAACATAAAAATACTAGTGATCATATTTACATTAAATATATATATTTTGTGTAGTTTTACCAATCATTGTTAACATACTTTTAACCCACTTCAGTGGCAAGGCGTTACTCTCGCAATATATTAGACTGACGATGACTGGGAGATATAGATTCGCATATGGGTCGGGTACATTGATGGTGTTTTTACAAAATGGTTTTCCACTCTACCTCCACACAAGTTCCGGTACACTTTTTCTAAATATAACCTTCATAACCACTAAAACAATTAGCGTAGTTAGTAGATAAGCGTATAAGCCAAATACATAGTAAACACTAAGTTCTTATTAACAACAACATTTTTCTACTATAGTAAATAATTGGATTTATAAATGTGTATGTATTAATTTATACAAGGAAATTATGTACAGTCTTGTGACAACAATTTTAAAATAAAAAAACAAAACAAAAAAATTGTCTTCTTAATATGGTATTATTACTATAACCCTATAGCTACAGACATTTTTTGTGAAGAGCAAACCAAGCAAAAAATGTCAGAAATTTGAGAACATATCTATTTGCCTGATTTAACTATAAGTACTAATAGATGAAACTGGTTATCATCACTACTGAATGAAACACGTTAGTACATGAGTTTCAAAAACAAGTATACATTTAAAAATCTTAAGACCAATAAAACGAATCATTAGTTATGCTACTCTTAATTTACGTGACCATTTAAATTGATTATTTTTTCCATATAGGTAAAATTGATTTAAAGATTTAATCCAATTATTAGTTGTCAATACAAAACAAATTGAGGAAAGACATATTGAAAATGGTCTTAAAGCATTATCATTGTCAATACAATATGCCATCTTAAATCTAATTTATTAAATGGTATTTAAATTAAAACAATAATTTATACTTTATTTTATTCCATTGCGTTTGGAATATATGCATTTTAAAAACGTTAATAGTGTACGGATGCAAACGCTATACTCTAGAAAGAATATACTGGTATTTTTGTTGATATTAGTAAGGTAAAGCCACCTTAATTAAACCCATCTGTGATTTGAACCCCAACCTCCAAGTTAACGTCAAACCATACCAGGTTACCCAGACGTTTAGACCACGTGCCACACAATGAGGGTATTGTATATTGTAACGTACACATGCTAAAATTGGCTAAAATTTGATAAACGTCAACCTTTATTTATCATATAATGGTTTGGAGCTTCAAATTCCGGTTGGGCTAGGTAATGTTTTACTTTTAGATTAAATCGGTCGCTTTCCACAAAGTGGAATATTAACTTTTTTCTATTTGTTATGTTATACAAATTAAATAATAGGAAAAAATGGTGTTCACACGGTCTCCCAATACACTGGTTTGCCAGTGAAAGGAGCGGTTTAGTTTAAAGTTTC
The DNA here is from genome assembly GCA_902141385.1 of Timema californicum. NCBI lineage: Eukaryota > Metazoa > Arthropoda > Insecta > Phasmatodea > Timematidae > Timema > Timema californicum. Next base: position 330,400 of record CABFOW010000017.1, read on the forward strand.
AGATGGGTGGAATGTAAGTTGGTTTTCTGATCCACACTTCACGTTAAGAAGGATGCAATTTTTAAAACCAGCCCTATACACCTCCTACCCCTTATAGTACGTATTTATTATTATTATTATTATTATTATTATTATTATTAATATTAGCACCGCGTCTTACTACCCGTTCGGGCTATACGCACTTACGCTAATGTGTAATGGTAGGGTGATTGTGAGATGAAATGGAGGACCTACAGTTTAACGTGGGATCCGAACCACGGTGGAGGTCTGGCGTTCCACACATTCACAAGTTGTGAATATTACACGTCTTTTCAGAGGTGAATAAAGGGTTTGGGAATCAGATAAATCTGAGCTGGGACCGAGGGTTAAACCTCAGACCCCCAGCACAGAAGTCTGACACCTTACCCTTTAACGCAAGGTCACCCGTATTTAGTAGACATAGAGTTTATCTTACTACTAATACTACTACTACTATTACTTATTTTAATAATAATATAATAATAATAATAATAATACAAATTAATTAAAGACGAACAGCTTAAAGCTTACACCAAAATTAAAAGTCTAAACAAGACTCGCAAGTTTAAATTACGAGTCAAATGAGTCCCACGTGTATTGAAACCTTCTCCACGTGTTCGGCGAGATTAATCCCAGTATGACGGTCGTCGCTTAACCGATGACCGGCGTCTTCTTCAACGTATCTTCGAGACTCCCGCCAAAAACTCTATAAAAAAAACAGTTGTGTTGTAATTAGACTTATAACACAAGGGCTTCTAACGGAAATGTCTAAGCGGTAAGAAATCGGAAATACTGTTTAAAATATAATGATTCAATTGCATTAGCCTGGATAGAGAATAGGAAAACTTATCTTTAAGAATTACGGGTTGAAAATTCTACCTAGCTTTGGCCTCTTATTTACAATCCAGTTTATAAGGATCCCCTCCTACCTTAGCCTACTTCACCCCCACCATCATATAGGTGGACACGAGAACTACACGTAAAGCTAATCTATATTGGTTTTCTTTCCACAAGCTGGTCAGGAATTAAATTTATTATTCTTATTCTTATTATTAGCACCGCGTCTTACTACCCGTTCGGTTTGTACGCACTTACGCTAATGTGTAATGATAGGCTGATTGTGAGATGAAATGGAGGACTTTCAGTTTAACGTGGAATCCGAACCACGGTGGAGGCCTAGCATTCCCCACATTCACAAGATGTCTTGTCAGAGGTGAAGGAAGGGTTTGGTAATCAGATAAATCTGTGCCGGGACCGCGGATTGAACCCCGCACCCCCAGCACAGAAGTCTGACACCTTACCCCTAGACCACCAGGTCACCAATTAAATTTCTTCTGGATGTTCTCAGGGTGGTTGTTCCTAAATGTAATACCCCTTTGCCTAAATTTTTGTAAAACTCTAAATTATGCCCACCTCACTCCTACTGCATTAGCGTGATTAAATGCAAATATTCCGAAAGGGTGGTGAAAAATATATACATATTGAGGGAACTACACCTTAGGCCTTGTGGCAACTGATGAGAGATAGAAAATTGGTGGACATGTATGTTTTAAAGATGGAATATAAATACCCGTGAAACAAGATTCAAACCTCGTTTTTCACACCTATCCAAAGTAGATCGGACATGTGGCCGATAAGTTGTGTATTTTTTATGTGTATCTTTCTGATTAAAAATACATTATTACAGATATTTAAATATTAATCTATAACTTTTTAAAAGTAAAAGTTTGTAGGCTATTGCTATCTTAGCTGGGGATAGATCAATACATTATTATATTGAATCTAAACACTAGGAACCAGTTTTAGAGGAAATAGCTAATGTATATTGTGATTTAGGAATCAAGTAAGAACTTAAAGTAATTACAAACAATTTATTATAGCTCTACATTGGTGATATTTTAGTAAATTATTAGTATAATAGAATGTATATTGATATTATCTATCACACGCAACAGAAAAATATCAAATAACTTGACTTGTAATTAATTATATGAAAATGGTGTTAATAAGTTTTTTTAGCACCCAAACTATTATTTTTATCTGAATTAGACTGTACCTAGCTTACATATAAATATTTACACATTTACCTTCGTTAATTTCATAAAAAAAAGGTTAGGGATTAACGTATAGAAAAATAGTTTAGTAAAACCCGTGCATTTTATAGATATAAAATTTGGGATTTTTCAAAATAGTTTAACGTTTTGTCACAAATAAGATCAATATCTAAGGAATATTTAAAATTATCAATAAAAGTGTATATTTTTTCAGAGATAGATAATTTTAAGAATCTTTACTGAAAACTAATTATTAAAAAAAATGGTTCGTTAATTTAATGGACTATATAAGGGGGACTTGCTATTTAGTCGTAATATTAATTTTTGTTTTTATATTGAACAATATATGTTGTATCCTAAGAATAACTATTAATCGCTCCATAACTCACTGGTAGTGAGGGAACTAATTTGTCCGTCACCCCCTTCACAATGACCCGACATCATACAATACACAACTCCGGACAAAGTCCTGAGACGGCAATCCGCTAAACCGTGAAACAAAAATACGATAAATCTGACCAATCTGACATCTGGTAATTGATGAAAATCTTGATATTCAATACTGGGTCTTAAAAAATTGCTATCCACACACGTGGCTGAGTATTTAGAGAGACCGACTACTATTACGAGGATACTTGATTCCACAAGTCAGCTGGACATTCCTAAAAAAATTGTATCCATTTAAGATTTACTCCTTTAATCCAGATTATACGTTATCTGAAGATAATTTTAAGGGCTATACTAGATTATATTGGTTTGTAAGTTACATGTGATAAAATGTTGAGATGGAAATGCAGCTTTGTGTTTGTTGTTCATCAAATTCGATATTCTTTAAAATACGTTGTTAGTAAAAATCAAAAAGAATGTAAAGTGGATTTATATACAGTTTAGTAAGCTTCCAGTAGGATTCAGCTTAAAGTAATTTATAAATAAGACCCACTTTAGTGACCACATAGTCTAAGTTGCTATTCTCGTAATAAAATAGACGGCGTAAGATGGGGAGATTGGATATACTGAGGGTGATATTTCCTAAATGATTTTCCACTCTCCCTTAACGCAAATGCGTGGACATATCCTCTAAATATTACCTTCCTGATTTTTAGTAAATTAATGTAATTAAAACATAGGTGTACAACAAAAAAAGGTAGTATGACGTGTTGCTATAGAAATAAAAATGTATTAAAGTAAGTCTTAAACACACAAATTATAATAATAAAAATATCTGTGGTTTAACCAATTTTATTTTATTAAAGGGAAGAAATAAAATAATAAAATAAAATAATGAGCTTTAGTTTATAAAATTAGGTTAAACAAGGTATTAATAATGTATAAAATTAATTAAAATATGTATTTAAATATGGTAAAAGGGGAACATATTGTATAAACTAATCCAAAATTATAGTTTTTAACTGTAGGGGTGTTACTTAAATAACTCTTTAAATTGGGCCTTACTTTATGATATATAAATACCTCACCTGTGATAATAAGAAGGGTTAGCTCATAATCTTTAATACCGTTAATAATAATATACACCAAATAAAATTCCCTGAGCATGATATTAATTGTCATAAAATAAACACAATTTAATTGCAGAAAATGATTCATAATTAATAATAAAATCACTACATCATTCACAAATTCTTCAGTATTTCAACGCCACATGGCATATTCCTCTGTTGATGTTCTTACTTAAATTTGTGTAATTTTTCTTTACAATTCTGTAACACTTAGCCTACTAAGAGAAAACCAATATATTATATTGTGAGTTAAAATAATAATGGTATTTTAAAAATATATATATATATTCATATTAAGTATCTATATAAATATTAATAATTTCAATTTACTCTTGCAGTGATTTAATAAAATTCTTAGAATATATTTATAAGACATCACTCTTTAATTATGTGTCAAATAATAAAATGAAAGATAATATTTAAAAAAAATAGCAATAAACAGTTTAAGACGTATTGGAAGAGCTCACACCAATAAATCGAAACTCTCCAAAGCATTTAGAAGCAGAAATAAACATAAATTGAATCAGTTACTCATTTATTTATCTTTATTTGAGTTTAGGTTTTGAATTAAAAAATCCCACTAAAAGTTATGCTTTCAGAACTAATGAGATAGGCCTAGTTAATAGTGTGGTTATAAGACTTAAATTATTGCAAATATTTAACACCTTAAATTATGTTACTTATGTTTTAGATATACCGCCTTATGTGAAATCATTAACATATTAATGCTTAGTCACATTTTACATTATTTACCTCTGAAATTCCGTTATTAATTAATATTAAAGTACTCCTTTAAATTTGTGTTTTAAATAATGTTAAAATCTGCAATTATTTTCTACCTATAATATCCTAAATAAAATGTATTAAAAATTCTCCAGGAATAATTTAGTGTTATATGTGAATAAAAATGACGATAAATCATCTTACTAAAATACATACAAAAAAAACTTTATTTGGTAAACGTATTTTACCGCTTACCATATTTACAATGATATTGAAAGGGTAATAAAGGTAGAACTAAGAGGAAATGCCTCCTCTTTTGAGTCAAGCGAATGTGAAAAGCCATTTAGATGAATATCCCTTATTACACCCGACTAAGATTAGATTCTTGACCTCTATGTCATCGACATATTAGACAAGGTGGTGTTGAATTTTAAGCATAAAATGATAAAAATAATTACATTTCAAAAACTATTGATTTTTTTGTAAAATTATCCATTTTATTTAAGATATATTTTATTTGATCATATTTATATATAGGGAAAACCAAACAAGCATTTATTTGAAAGAATATTCGTCTAGACACTTTATGGCTGAGGATCATTGCAATTAAAATTCTTAAAATATTATAGAGTACCATAATTCTGAAAGAATTAGATCTTTCTCAAATAAAAATATATATAAAGACCTAGAACTTAACTGAGAGTTAATATCTTCAATTTTGGTTAAACAATGGTAATATCAAGAGACTATATTATGTTTGTTAATGAGGTTTTTTTTAGTATTATTAAATGTGCTTGTTTTCATAAATGAGTAAACTTTAATCAAAATCATTACCAAGAGTTTAAAATTATTCTAATCTTATTCTAGATCCTTAAATTAAGAAAATACTTCAATATTATGTTTCATTTATTTTTGATTGAACTATTTAAATTATCCTTTTGAACTCACAAAACATAAATTTCTTTTCTATCGTTTCTAAAACTTGTAACTGACTTTTTCACCAATTTGTGATGCAAATAGAGAGAGATATATTCTGTAGAGAGATATATATTCTGAAAATTGAAAAATGACACTTGGAAATGGGAATCGGACACGGGACCTTTGCCTTATTACGCCAATGTGCTAACCATGAGCTACCCAGGATTCGTGACGTGTCCAGGGTCATTATTCCCTAATATTTTAAGGCAGAGTCTTTGATGGACGTGTGGAAATATGTGATTTTATTAAGATCATGAGCTATCAGATAACACAGCCACCTTCGAAAATGTAGTTGGCTTATTTTACACCACTTGTACAATTATTATAATTGTAAGGGATTGCACTTTTAAGAATCAAATAGCCAAAGCTATTATTTGTGATTTTAGAGAGGATTACTCCATCTAGATATCATTTTTAAATTTTCAGAGTATTATATCTAGTTGGAGTAATCCTCACTAAAAAGCACAAATAATAGCTTTGAATATTTGATTCATAGAGAGATATAGTTTAGCTGATGAATCAATACATAAGGCAATATAATCTATCAAAATTATAAGCTTAAATTACTCCTATTTACTTCCCTTGATAAAACTTAAACTTGATATAATTATTCAATTGTTCTTTTATCTACTGTATAATTTTAATGGTACATTTATGTCACTAAATATTTTGGAAATGCAAACCAAATTAAATCATTGTTATAACACAATCGTAAAACAAAATAGGGTTGCAGTGAACTATCCTTATGTAAGTTTTCCTTGAAAAGAAAACATTACAGTTTTTTTATCGCAATATACAATTTTCACATAAAAATATAAATACAAATAGACAAAATATTTTAAAAATTGGTTATTTATAAACTACTCATAGAAATTGTTTGTTCTTAAACTCTTGAAGGCCATTTAAAATCAAATTTTAAACTTATAAAGAATGTCAAGATAATTACACTTAACTTAATTTATTTAAAAAAACTAACCTATATTAATATTTATCAAGTAAACTATTCAACAGATGAAAATATTAAACAATATCATTATCTATTTTTTCCAATTCAATTTTTTAGATCAGCTATCAGTAAACTGTTATTAAATCCATCTTCCAATAAAAATAATTGTATTCGATTATCTTTGCACTAAAAAAATTACCAAATACAGATTTTGAATCAAACCTCTAGATTCGTTGTAGAATAATTACATTTTTTAAATTAGGCTTCAATAATCTATCCTTGAACGAACTTTTACCGAAAAACAAGTACACATTTTTATGTATAATGTTAAACATTTAACAAATATGTATTTTGAACAAAATCGTTTCAGCCATTTTTTAAATATTGGGAATTTTTAAATATCATTCATCAGTAAACTAGCTTCAAATTCATTTTTCGCCCAAAACAATTAGGCCTACAGATCCCCTTTGTCACCTAAAATAACTCCCTGAGGCTCAGTTTTAAATAAAGTACTTAGAATAATGTTTGAACTATTTGAAATTTTAAAATAACACTCCGCAGCAAATTATCTTAAATTCAAGGGCTTTTATCAAAATCAAAATACTGTAAAAGGTACGTTCTAATCGTACACAATTTATTTTATAGTTTATCTATCTATCATAGGTTGCAATAAAAATTTTAAATATCGGCTTTCAGTAAACTATTCTTAGGTAAGTTTTCTAAGGAAAACAAACTTAGCCTGCTTTGGTGGCTGCATAGTCTAAGGCATCACTATCGCAAAAGGCTAAACTGCCGGTTACAGGCAGATCAGGGTCTTAATCCTGTTCGGGTGTACTGAAGTTTGTTTTCTAAAATGGTTTAACACTTTCTTTCCACGCAAATGTGGGTAAACATCCTCAAATTCAACCTAACTAGCGTAATTAGTACATATGCATATAACCTAAACAGGTAGTAAGACGAAGTGCTATAAAAAATTTATAATGTAAAAAACCATCTTTTTGATTACAATAAACACTTAATAAAAATATATCTAAACGAAAGTGTACAGCTAATTTTTAAATGTTCAAACTTTCAAAGAATAATCTTGTTTGTAAACTGAAGACTTGAAATAAAAACGGGCCTAAGTGCCAAAACAACAATTCTGAGGAAAACCAAATTTAAGAAATTACACCTTGTATTATGTTATGAACTATCTTATACATAAATTATACAATTTTGCTAGTTATAAATAGTTCTTAAAATTTAATTTTGTTTTGAAATTGATTTTTATGATGATTTTGGCTTGAAAAGTGAATAACATCCTATAATTTATGTATATACAGACCTACGTGCTATGCTCTTCTACAATCAGAAGACATACAACAAAAACATTTTGATCACACATGAACAGCACAAGACTTACAAACACACACACACTAATATTGCACCATTCAATATGGGTTTAAATTTGAAGTAAAAGTGTTGACACTATGATTCCTTTAGTATGAACCTATTCATTAAAGAGAGATTGGAAAAACGCTTTGTGTGCTTCATCTCATAAGGATGTAATCATATCACTAACATCCTATATTTTTCTTCCGGGAAATTTTATTTGGGGGACACATCATGGTAAGTTCTCAGTTCTTTATATCTATGATCTTCCCACCTTTATTTCCGTAGTTTTCCAGGTTTCCAGGTTCATTTAGCATGGCTCGTATTCTAAATACACCAGGATTTTTGTTGCTGTTCTTTATCAATTGATCTTTAAACTTAATTTCTACAGTATTAAAAAAGCGTTGGCAATCTGCTTGAAATCTAAAAAGTAATTCTCTTACATCCCACTCTCAGAAAATGGATTTACTTCACGTACACCTTCAATCATGCTCTTCTGATCTTCTGGAGTCATGCATTTTGTAACTATTTTTCTCTTTCAATAGCTGTAAAGTTTCTGTCATACGAAAGGAAATAATGACCAGGTACTATAACTTGTGTTTTACTTTCTTAAATACTCCAATCACAACCAGAAAAACTTAAAGATACAGGATAATTTTATTCTTATTTTGCCCACAGCTTTTATCACTCCATATTAACAGTTTCAACACGTTCATTATTATTAGACATATTTGCTTTATATATTCACGTCACTAACAATCATATTAGAACAATATGAACATGGTCACCGATATCATTTAGTGAGGATAAACACTGCCAACGAACGTTGACCACATAGTGCACCTTTTACGTTTGAGAACACGACTCTTACAACTACTACAAACTTGCGTTGACTGCAAGAACTTTCTTGCACTTAGACCGTTATTTACGTTGTAGGGCTTGGCAGTTTTTAAGCACTATTCACATAAAACATCGTTTTCGATTTACATGGCACTTAGAACCGCTTTTACTTCCTGTCTTCATTAACATCAAATTTGAAAATTAATTCCCAGATACCTATATTTACTAAATATTGTAGGTAATTTTATAATTTCTAAATTTTCTTAATGAAAACTACATTTCATACATATTTTAGACAAAGTTGTTAAAGATACTATCAAAGAATTAAAAACATTTCAAAAATCAATATTCAGCGAACTAAAATAATTTTTTGCCAAAAAAAAAAATATAATGATATTGTGACAAACTTACCAGATACCATTTTTGAACCAATTTGTTGGATCTATTTGAAAACAAATCTTAAGTAAACTACCATAAATATATTTTTCTCTGAAAAACTTTTATGAATTTTTATTTGTCATATTTAATGCTTTACAGATATACATTTTAATCAAAATCATTTATTAATCAAGAAAAATAAGAGAAATATTATTAATCAAAAGACTATCAATAAACGAATTTGATATCCAAAAATAAGTAAACAGTGTTATTTGTGAAGTCAAAAACTCCCAAGGTACATATTTTAAAACAAATAGTTATGGTAATTTTCGAAAAAATCAAAAAATGTTATGAGGTAAAACCAGATAACATTTAAATATCTGGACTGAACCAAATTATTCAAACCGTTATAAATTCAGGACTGGGGACAAAGAGACATACAGATGGACAGGCAGGAATACAGATAGAGAGAGCCAAAAAGAAATACAGCTAAAGAGATACAAAGAGAAAGGAAAAGACAATCAGAAATTCATACAGACAAAATTGTAGTATACATTTTATTGGTTTCGAGGTCACATAAAGCGTTAAGAGTTATCATAATCTAGAGATTAAAAAAAATATATATCAATACTTTATCTTCATATGAAATAGTAATTATTTTTACTATTTTAATCCTTTCACAAAGATAAATTCAAACTAATTTTTTTTAATATAAATCTTTTTACTCCCATGGCAATTATTTATTCATTTTTAACTAATAAATATATCTTGTTTGAACTAAATATTTAGTTCGGAAATACTAAAAACCCTTTGTTTGAAATAAAACTGTTGTAGTGAAAAATATAATAAATATTACTTTCTTCTTTTCAGTTAGTAATTTTTAAATTACCCATAATTTGAGGTCTAGAGTCAATATAAATTAACAGTCCTCGGTTTGACATTAAAAATGAAATTTTAACAACATCCATTGACCTCTTCTGGCTTTATCCCCAGGTATAAACAGATATATGTGGGGATAGAGATAATAACTGTAAGTCCTTATCGTTTGTTTTCAGGGGCACATACAATGCTAAGCTTAAAAATTCTCTAGGTCAAACAGTTTCACAATAATTAGAACATATCCACATGATAAAGTGAAAATAGTTTTTAAAATTAAAAACAGTTTATTTTTTTGAATATTAAATACTAATTTTGATCGAATCCTATATTTAAAATTGCCTTTATGATTATAAGGACCTATATTCAATTAATATACTAAATACAGATTGGTTGTAATTATTTGCATGAAAAGAAGATAAAAAAACCCATCAAAAGGGCGATTAAGCCCCAGGACATGCTTGTTTGTTTGTTTGAAATCTCGAATTAACAAAAGTATCGACCTTAATGTTTTTGTACGAAACTTTGAGTACTTACATCACTATGGACGTTCAGAGAGAGAGAGAGAGAGGCGTGATTGATTATCACTTTGGGTTGGCCAGAAAACTTAGGAGGTCAGGCCCTAGAGTCCTGGTTTGGTGAAGAGACGCGTTTAGAAAAAATTGTTCCCTAATCCCTCCCTACGTGCCAATGCAGATACAATTCCTCTAAAATCAGCGTTCCTCCTCACTCCTCCAAAGGAACATAGTTTATATTGATAGTGAATAATCATTTTAATTACCTAATTGGTAAAAATAATTCTAATCGTCGCCACTTCACAAAACTAATCTCTTAATTCCCTTTCAGAAATATAGAATCTCGTTTTCTATTTACATAATAATTGTTTGAGAGCCTTTACTTAACTTAATGCTGCGTACACACAAACGATGTTTACAGATTCAAATTATTTCAAGCCAACTACCACCATAATTACGACCAACTATCATGGAGACTATTATCAAAACAAGCAGCACTCATGAAGAGGAGTGTATAATTTAGTAGTAACAAAATTCATAGTATTCATTGACTACTGAGCATGAACACATGCTCAGAAAATACACTTTGTAGGATTTAACTCAACTTTCCTTGTCTTGCAAACAATAAATAACATGGAATATCTAGTTTTAAAAGAGTAAGGGAACACGTTTTAATCAAAAGTTCCTTCAAACATAGTTCAAATAGGCTGTCAGCTTCTTTCAAATTATTCTTTAATGTTTTAGATTATTCAAATACAAATTATTTTCTGAAAGGAATTATTATTTTTTGTTGGTATTTTTAATAACTAACAAAAAATTATGAACACAATGACCATGTAGATGGTAGTAGGAAAGAGAAAGATAAAATTGAGATAAATTAGACTGGTATCTGAGGGAAGAGAGAGAAGGGGAAAACTGTTTATGAAAATAATTTTCTCAATATTTCCACTCGGGAATCAAACCTATACATCTCAGTTTGATGTGGGTCAAGGGGGGAGAGGGGATATATTAGAGCACCCAACCTTTTGAGGCAGAGAAACATTAATAATAAGATGTCTCTTGAATCTATTTGAAGAAGTTTATTTTTTGCAGCTAAGGGCAGGTTTTAGATTCTGTAAGTTTTATAAATAATTTTTATTGGCGTATTTAGTAGGTTGCTAAGATAAACAAACACTCAAACATTCTAGATTTGTACACTGCTCTTTTATTGATGAATAAACGATTCTGTTGTATGGATATGTTTGAAAATATTTTTAGTTTTAAAACTACGACCATTTTGACGAAATTTATTTTATATATACATCAAATAATTATAGATTTTAACTTTATATTAAAGGCTTTCTAAATTTAATAGTAATTAAATTATGTGGAAATTCTTTATCCTATTAGCAAATATAGTTTATAAATATTTTATAAAATTTTATTTAATTATCAACTCCATAGCGTAGTCAAGAACAGCTCTATTTGTTTTAATAACTCTAATTTCAGTCAGATCGAAGCTACTTAGTCCTAGCATGGTTCAAAACCGGGTATAATATGAGGGTTTATGATCCTTCATTAGGTGGAGTCTCAGGTGTTGATAACCCTTAGCTTGTGTTCAATAGCCCTATAAATATTACTGTATGTAATTAAACATCAGAATGGCGGCTACTAATTAAACATAGTATTTTACTTAAATATAAATTGTAAACAAGGTAGAGTTAGTTAAATTTTTGTCGCGTTTTAGTGTAGGAGAATTAGGTGTTTAACCTGCTAAGCCACTTCCTGACTGTGACCATCTTATTGACTATGCTTTGCTCACACATTCTTTGAAAATGCTTAAGCCTTTTTAAGAGAGTATTGACTATTTTAATTTTGTTTGAAAATTAAATTGCATTTTCTTGATTTACAAACTTTTTTCTAAAATAAACATTTATGGGGAAACTACCTTAAATTTCATATTCATATACAAATAGATTTTATGTATTTATTGAAGCATATTGGGGTTCTACTTTTAAACCAATATAATTTCAAAACAATCATGTGTTGGTAGTTTTTATAAAACAATGAAAATATTATTAAAAATCCCAAAAAATGCTCATTCTAAACAAATATTTGTAACCCAAGAGAAAATGAATTATAGGTTTCTCAACAAAAACTTAAATGATATATATAATTCCAAACTTGCTAGTACACCCTAAAAGATATACACAAACATATTTACATCCAAATCATGAGAAGTCCCAGTGTCAACTTTGAATACAAACAACTTTAGTAAAATCAGCCTGGGGCCGAACCCAAAACTCTAAGACTACTAGTTTACCACACTATACGTGTAGTCCACTGTTGTTGGTACAGAAGGCGAACAAACCAGTCTTCAGAAACCAGACTGATAAAGCGGTAGGAGACAGACAAGTTCTCCAAGTCCACGCTTGTTTCACTCATCAGAAGCAGCATCCTAGCCGGGTGGACCAGTTAGATCTTCTCACGGCATCGAACAGTTCCCAGAGAAACACAGATGATGATGGTGTCACCTATGACATCGTTGTCTATTCTAGGACTAAGTAAGGACCAGTTGTAAAATGAGAGGTCAACAAAGGGGTCACGAAAGCTTTATGGAAGATACTTCTCAAGAATCTTCTAGCTTAGTATGTGGAGGTCAAAAGAAGTTCCCTAACATATTCTTTGCCAACGTCGGTTGTCGAACATGGCTAAGGGCGTGTCTCTCTCGTAACAGAATGGATTACCGGTGATGGGGAGGTATTGGTTGGAATCCCACTTGGTGGTACTGAGTGAGATTTTTCCTAACTGGTTACTGACTCTTTCTTCATGAATATTCGGACATATTTCCTCAATAATCATTCTTTAGTCCATATACCTAATAAGGGTAAGTATTAAAATAGCCCTAAGGGATAGTAAAACATACGAAAAATAAGTCTGCGTTTTACTCACTACCCGTTCGGTTTACATATACACGCCAATACGATATGAGTGGTACAATGTAGAGGATATGGTGCTTCCTTCAAACGGGTCACATGTGATGATTGATAATATCGCAAGTCTCTTTATGACCGTAAGGGTGTAAAAAAAGAATTGAAGCGTTGCACGGAGTTGATTTTGTTTAGTTGAAAATATAATCCTTATTGATGATCGAATGGTAGCCTGATGTGAAATTAAATTGAATTCAGTCTTTGGTGATGTTAACCTTTGGACCTGGTCACTGCCATACCACTTTAATCAATTGTTTTTACTTTCTCACTCATATTGATAGAAAAGTGAAATATTTTAAATTAAGTAAAACTGTGACTTCTGCTATTGCAAATATATTAAATTTATTATTTTTGATTATTTACATCAAAACGCAGTATTTCTTCTATTGTATAAATTAATATTTACCATTTTATTATACCTTAGCACTCCAAGTCTCTAACTCGAAAGTGGCCGTCAAACACAAATCTTCTAATTATTACATTATTTAATAATGTTTACTTAACGTGTATGTAAGTTATATTAACTAATATCCGCGATGAATAGAAACGAATAAAAGTATTTAAAATTAGCTTTATAATAATAATTGATCTTAAGAGATGATAAAAATAAGTGATTAAGACGATCCAAAATGAGCTCTACTCCTCATTTACAGTTTAATTATCAACTAGTCAGGGTCTCAGGAAAACATCTTCACTGGTAAATGATGTGCCTTGAACTAATCGACTGTCTTTATGAACTTCTGACTATTATTACTAATAAAGCTAGATTGTTTTTTTTGCCAAAGGTCAGAAATAACTAGTCCGTTAAAATATTGTATTTCTATTTGAGGCATCCCAGCCACACCCACTGGGTCTGACAACAGGGCAGGAAAACAAAAGGTCTACAGTGTATGTTCAAACATAATAGATATTTATCAAGGGTTAATAACATTTTCAGATATGTGTTATGTGAACAAAGATTGAGAAATCATTTATGAAAAAATATATTCTTCCACCCAGCTGGCATTCAAGCCCCGACCTCCCCATCATTGTAAAACAACGCTAAGCGAGCTTGACATTTAGACTACTTGCCCACCATCTCTTATAAAAATGAGATTATTAATTTATTAAATATATTTCAGCACATCTCACTACTCGTCTGGCATATCGGAACATTTACATTAATGGGGTACTGACGAGGAAGGTAGAATTTAGATATCTTGAAACCACATTGTCCAGGAGAAATAATGAAAATTCAGCTTGCTAAAATCACCCTAGTTACACACTAAGTCAAGCCACAACTTGTAAGCTTATTGTTTTGTCAGACCCTTGGATTCATAATAAATTTAATAAGCTATGCTATATCTTAGTATGCTTTCGGCTGTAGGGTTGAAAATTTTTCATTACTCTTCCATCTTTATCTTTCCCAAATAGGCCAGAGTCTTCTTTGAAAGTAAATAAAGATCCAATAAGCTATAGAATGTTTTAGGAGGTAGAAGTATTATGCGAGATACTATATCTTTACCTACAGTAACTCCCCTCCCCCATCTCATTCTCTGTCGGGACTTCATGTTGTTAACCCGCTTATTCCACTTCGGGCGTTCTGATATGACTTTCATTAATCCAATTCACCGTGATAGCCCGGGTAACCCACATCGATATTTATTATGTGTAAGATTGGACAGAAACCCATGTACTAATTAATATTTATAAAAAACTAATATATATATATATATATATTAACACATAAATACTTAGCGCTGCGTCTTACGACCTGTTTGAGCTATATGATTATGTAGCCTACTAATTAAGCTAATGGTTTTTATTTGGGATTAGAAAGGTTATATTTAAAGGATATATACTCGCATTTGAGTAGGAGAGTGGTAAAAAACTATCTACAAACCACCCAACTGAGATTCGAACCTTGATCTCACCATCATCGACAGTCTAGTCTACTGCTCTGGTAGCATATTAGATCATGTGGCCACCGAAGCGAGTCTGTGTTTAAATTAATTAAGATATCTTAATATCATAATTTTAATAATTTATATATTTTTAACTAATTTTAATGATATCACACTACTCTGAAACTTAAACTTCAATAATTGTGATATAATAACGTTGCTCCAATACTTGGGGCGCTTCCGCGTTCCCGTAAAGGTATGGTTACAAACTTATCCATCACCCTAAAACTAAACTAGACAAGCATGACTTATAGACCATATACTCACCAATGCGAGCTATAATCTTAATATTAATGTCCAATCACAGGTTTTTAACGACTTATTATATGGGATAGAGATTGAGAAGAAGTGTTCCTGCATTAGTGTAAAGAAAAATGAAAAAACCCTCAAAGAGTACCAGGCCAGGAGTAGAACATCAATATCCCTTGTTATTAGTAATCTTGTATGTTACGAGCATAATATATTATTATTATTATTATTATTATTAGCACCGCGTCTTACTACCCGTTCGGGTTATACGCACTTACGCTAATGTGTAATGGTAGGGTGATTGTGAGATGAAATGAAGGACCTACAGTTTAACGTGGAATCCGAACCACGGTGGAGGACTGGCATTCCTTACATTCACAAGATGTCTTGTCAGAGGTGAAGGAAGGGTTTGGTAATCAGATAAATCTTTGCCGCGACCGAGGATTGAACCCCGGCCGCCAGCATAGAAGTCGAACACCTTACCCCTAGACCGCCAGGTCACACATAATATATTACACCCCGTATTCACACAGGTAATATAATAGAGTAATTTATTAAAATTGCAGCCACATTAGTGTAAATAATTGGAGGGGAAAACTATGTTGATAAAAGCCATGTGAGGGAAAATCACTTCAAACATACCTAGCTGAGATTTGAACGTAGCCTCTCATGTCACCCGTAATTCAGCCAATTGCGAACATAATGCCTTTAAAAAAAGGAATCGTCAGTGAGGTTCTTCAAAATTAACTTGTGATGGGTTTTTAAAACGGACATTTATCATTATATAATACAGAATAGTATTAGTAGTTAAATAAGGTTAACATACCTAATAGGCTTGAAGGTATAAAAATTAATATTCTTGTCGTAAGAAAACATTACATTTTATTCTATTCAAATAGTAAAATTTATTTTTGTATCAAGATTTTTGTTCCCCTTACCTAATTCTAAACACGTTTGCTTGGTAGTAATATATTTTAGAAAACAAAATAATGAGCTATTGAAACAATCCCTCATAAAGTGAATCAAAGAGAAGGTTTTAATAAGGATTACCAGATAACCAACCCTCCTTAAACCTGCGTCATTCATGAAGAGCGCTTGTCAATGTCCAAGGATTGTACCTGTCAGGCTGAAGAACAGATCCTGCGAAACGGTAGGGACGACGTTGGACCCCCTTAAACGGATCCTATAACCGCGTCAAAGGGACTTAGGTTCAGCATGTGTCAGGGATAAGATGTCTTGGACAGCTTACAAGAGGGGGCGCTACTGTATTTAACGTGAACGTTATACACACTACTTACACACAAGACTATCCAAAGATTGGATGTTTAATACTGGCTCTAGAATATAGATATTTATTAATGGAATAGAAGGACTTATACACTATCCTAACTTAGAACATCACAACTAATATTACACACCTAGCTCTAGGAACTAAAATAGATCTTCGTCTACAATCTAACTTGAAATATAGCATCCCAATTAATTTTACACTCAACATCTAAATTGGATAGCAGGAGCTTAAAAATTAATCAACCTATAACAAGCCATTTAATAGTACACATCCAGCTCTATCCCCTAAATTGGATAGCAATACCTACAAACTAACTTAGCCTTCCTTGAAAACTAGCTACCCTTTCTGGATAGCTCAGTGGTAGATCATTTACGTATCAAGCCAAAGGTCCCGGGCTTGATTCTCTTGTACAGGTGTCATTTTTCAATTTAAAGAATAGATTATTTAGATGCGGCTAGAACCGTAGAAACAAATATAATATCTCAGCTATTAAATCCATCATTAACCTATAACAGCCAAATTAATATCACACGGCCAGCTCTAGCACATACATTGGATAGCTGCACTTACACAATGACTTAACTGAGAACAGCACGATTTAATATTACAAACCCACTTTTAACTTCTAGATATTTCTGAAAATTGAAAAATGACAACTGGACACGGGAATATAGCCCAGGACCTTTGGCTTAGTACGCCAATGCTCTAACCACTGAACTAACCATGATTCGTCCCGTGACCAGAGTAATTCTTCCCTCATATCTTAAGGCAGAGTTTATGATGGACGTGCGGAAATCGTCAGCTAGAAATGTGTGATTTTATTAAAATCATGAGCTATCAGATAAAGCAGCCACGTTCGACTTCGTAGTTGGCATATTGCTGCCATTTGTACAATTATTATTATAATTGTAAGGGATTGAATATTTAAGAATCAAATAGCCAAAGCTATTATTTATGCTTTTATAGAGGATTACTCCATCTAGATATCATATTCTGAAAATTTAAATTGACATCTAGATGGATTTATCCTCTCTAAGAGCATAAATAATAGCTTCGTATATTTGATTCTTAAATGTGCAATCCCTTATAAAAATTATGATAACCCTACAAATGGCTGCAATAATCTAACTATTGAGTCGAAGGTGGCTGCGTTATCTGATAGCTCGTGATCTTAATAAAATCACACATTTGTAGCCGACGATTTCCAGACGTCCATCAAAGAGACTGCCTTAAAATATGAGTGAAGAATGACCCTGGACACGGGAAGATTCCTGGATAGCTTAGTGGTAATAGCA
The DNA here is from genome assembly GCA_902141385.1 of Timema californicum. Lineage (NCBI taxonomy): Eukaryota > Metazoa > Arthropoda > Insecta > Phasmatodea > Timematidae > Timema > Timema californicum. The sequence goes on from CABFOW010000017.1 coordinate 348,363, forward strand.
TTGGCGTACTAAGCCAAAGGTCTTAGGTTCGATTCCCGTGTCCAGGTATAACTTTTCAATTTTCAGAATGTTATATCTATATGGAGTAATTCCCTCTAAAATTATAAATAATATATTTGGCTATTTGATTCTAGAAATTTCCTTATTGGTTAGAATGAAAGCCCTGTTTAAAAATGATATAAAATATGCTCAACATCATCAACCAGAATCAAACTAGAGTTTTCAAGATTTGTGGTCGAAAGCATTGACAATAAAGACGCAGGGAATGAAATTTAATCAATGATATCTAGCTACGTTCATGACATTTGCAATAAGACATATTTCTTACTTTGAAATGTATATTATAATACTATGATTAGTTTGCAAATTTAAGTAACCATATTGAATTCTAACCATGGACATACCTTCTTTTCCACTACTTCTTGAGCCCGGGATGGCCCAGGTCTAGTGGACGAGTATGTTTGTTGGGAAGGGAACTATGTGGGGTTGCCGGTCTGCTAGGGGACACCTCCTTTTAGTGTCTGGTATTACAAAGGGGGGTCGCATAGTATACTTCCAAGCAACATTTATGTGGTCTTTAAGGAAGATTTTTTTTTCAGAATCACGCTTTCCAAAGATTTTAGTATGCTATCGTTTTAAAGGTGTATAAGATCTTGAATTGTTTTTAATCTTCTATTTATTTGTTGGAAAACAATTTATTTTTTTCCTTGATTAAACCACTTTTGTCAAATTAAATATTTTTGAGGACTTTAATTAATTATTTTTACTAACAAATGTTGATTGTAGTTTCATTCACTTTAATATCACTAAAACGTAAAATAAATATTTTAATATTTATAAAATAGCAATTAATATAATTACAGAAGAACCACAGCAAGGTTTATTTTAAAACAAAAGTTGGTTGATCAAGAAGGAATAGCGTTAAAATAACTACTTATACATAATTTTATAAGCCCGTTTTCAGTATTATACACTACGAGAAAATGGCTGAGAAAATTTTAACAAACAGCCTTTAATTTTAGAGTTTAGGGGGCCAGGATGTTGAGAAAAATAGTAGCTTCCAACAAAAATCTGATTTTCACAGATAATTTTCAGCTTTTCATTCTTTTTTTTAACATCACAAATAATACCAACTCACCTCACACTTAAGTGATATGGCGCAACAAATAGAAGGATTTTGGCAATTATTTATATATTTATCAAACAAATTTATGATATTAAGTTAAAAATAAATAAGTTTATACACATTGCTGATTCTTATACTTCGGTTTTCTTGTCCTTAAATATTTACTTCTACTCTTATGTATAATTTGATAGCCCTTGTATGGTATTGTTTAGTATCTTAATTTACTACCCATCTGTGTTACACGCTTATGTACTAATTACGTTAATGGTTTAAGGTATTAGGAAGGTTATATTGAGAGGAAGTGTACCCACATTTGCGTGGAGGTAGAATGGAAAGCCATTTTGGAAAACTACCTTCGGTAACACCTCACTGGGATTTAAAACTTGATATCTCTTTCATTGGCAGTCTAGTCTACTGCAAGAGTAGTGCGTTGTACAACGCGGCACCTAAGCGGATTTTTAAGGTAATTGAAACTGTGAGAAAATTAAAAATGATTTTGACGAAAAAACACTCATTTTAAAGATTATGGTCCAGGATGTCCGTAAAAAGAATAGCTTAATCTAAAACTCAATGTACCTAGCAAATTTTCTCTTTTTCTTTCTAGTTATCATACAGGTAGGCCTAGAGAAAGTATTGTGATCGTCAGTAAAATTGAGCTCAAGATTTTGATGGCTCTCGACGTTTCATGACCCCCTAAACCGAAAAAGACGTTTTTGAATTTCCATTTGTCTGTCTGTACCTCCAACTAGAGCCTAAACTACTTTACCGACTGGGCTAAAACTTGGTATATAGGGTTTTAATAGGGTTGCCCCAAGGGGTCTTAAGAATTGGATAGTTAACCCTAAAATTAATGGTACCTTACTGAAGGGAAAAAAGAGAAAAAAATCGATTTTAACAAAATCGGCTTATGCAATTTTGATTAAATAGCATTTAAAACATTAATAAATATTTCAATTAAAATCGCTACTCTCAATATTTCAGCAAAATTACTCTAAGGGCTCAGGTATGATCCGAAAATTCTATTATTTTTTTATCATATCTCCGAAACTATTTGAGATATGAAATTACTTATCATTGTAAATATGAAGATCTATTTATACTACAGATATTATAAATGAAACATATTTCTATAAAACCAATAACCTTTAAACTATACGCAAATATATGTATTTATATAACTTTAAGAAAACTAAAGGTAAAGTATTGCGACCGTAAAAAAAATATCCAACCCGAAATGTTGATAGATATCGAAGTCTCATGACCCCCTGAACTTTAAAAAGTCGCATTTGCAATGCCGCCTGTCTGTATGTCTTTCTAAACCAGAATTAATTGTAGTTTAGTAAAAAGCTTGAGTGACCTGGTGGTCTAGGGGTAAGGTGTCGGACTTCTGTGCTGGGTTCTGGGGTTAAATCCTCGATTCCGGCACAGATTTATCTGATTACCTAACCCTTCCCTCATCTCTTAAAAGACGTGTATTAATCACAACTTATGAGTGTGAGGAATACCAGGCCTCCACCGTGGTTCGAATTCCACGTTAAACTTTAGGTCCTCCATCTCATCTCACAATCATCCTACCATAACACATTAGCGTTAGTGCGTATAACCCGAACGGGTAGTAAGATGCAGTGCTAATAATAATAGTAAAAAGCTAATATAGAAAACGGCTATAATGATTTTGATTAACATTCTTATCTAAGCGTTGATTAAGATTATAAATAAAGCATATCATTTCATTTTACAGTGAAAATGACTTTTATGGTACTTTACAGAAGTGGAATTTTCCGTATCTCCACAACTGTTTGAGATACTAAACTTATTGCAAAATTGTAGTACTATTAAAAATAAATAACTTTTTAAAAATATTTTTTTTTATAAAACCAATGGTTTCTGAGATATTGGCAAACATATTAATACAATTTTGTGAGCTCTAGTTGTGAAGATATACTACTTAAGTATAAACGCAATAATTATCTTATGCCATAGAGTAAGCAAATAAGTAAGTCTTTCAAGAAGTTGATGTTTTTTCTTTAACCTCTTAGGGGAAAGGTTTTTACATCACAGAAGTGAATCCAGGATTTTTATGAGTGGAGGTGGAGTCTCCCATCAGGATCGGGTCGGGGAGGGAGAAGGGAAGCACCTCAAGAAATTTTGACATAAAAATACTTCAAAATTTGAAAGTAAATCTTTAAGTAAGTTTTCAGTGTAACGCTAAACTTGAGAATAAACCTCTAATGAAGGGTATAATTAGAAATTCGCGATTAGTATTTAAATTTATTATAAGCAAATAATAATAATATCAACAAATAGTGATTATTAAGAGGGAAATAAGTTTAAGCATTAACAACTAATATATAAATAGTTTTTTTATTCAATAAATTAGACAAAATAGATGGAATTATTCATATTTTGAACAGTCGAACTTTAACTCCATTATATAGTATAGCTAGCTATTTATCATTCTAACTCGAAATTTTACCACTAAGCCATAATAACACGTTAAGTGTGTGGTACTACTCAAATATTTTGTTTAAACCAAGTTATTTAAAAATAAGGTTATTTTAAAGATCTTTATTTATGATTAATCATTGAAAGATTAATAATAAAAATGATAAAATAAATATAAGCCTAAACAAGGTTTGTGGAACAAGGCGATAGGCGTGACTCTTAAATTTGGGTAGTTCCATTAATGCCTATTTTCACCACAATAATAACTTACTTAATGTGACTGTTTTAAGAATTTATAATAATAGCCGTATTTTAATCATTTAATAATATTACCACTAACAATTTAAAAAATGAAATCTGGATAGTGAGATAGTATTACATGACAATAAATCTAGTAGTGACTTCAACATTGATTTAATTGGTTTAATTTTCTGAAGGGGGCACGCTCCACCCATGGCCCCATTCTGGATCCACCCCTGGTAAAGCAATGATCTATCTCTCTAATTTTAGACTCAATAGTAAATAGTTACCTATTTTATTGGTCAAAATTTATAAAAGAGAAATTTCATAGCAAGGTGATAAACATCTCCTAATAAAATTCCGAAAATTTTAACCGGAAATCAAAATTTTAATGCGAATGTTGACGCTTGGAGACCCAGTATCCATTTTTTGGGGGGTTCCAAATATACAAATTAATACGTTAATATTTAAAAATATAGTTCTAATATTTAAAACCGCGAGTCAAAAATTTGTTTACGTATGTATAGCGCAATTTTTTTTCGTGTTCACTAGTGTATATAATATTACAGTAGCCCCATGGCTTCTTTGGTGCTGACTGAAAGATCACAGCTCACAACTGACGGCTTTGAAAAGTTATCAGACCAAATTATGTATCCCTACGCCGAACCTTATTATCTGCAAAAACATGTGTTTAGTAGCCGTCACTTCTGACAGTCAACATTTAGGTATATACCTATTTATATGTGACTAAAAAAATAAAAAATAATAACGCAATTCTATCCTTATAAATTAGTGGTTTGGTGTAAAAATTAATAGTTAGCTGTGAGAGGGGTCATTTTAAAGTTATCGTCGGGGCGTGACGGGGGATTTATACGTTTTGATTCAAATTAAACATTAAAAACTATAGCCTTTGATGATTAAACTTTTAGCTATAATGTTGACTCAGAACTTATTATATAGGCCTAGAACTATTACCAATAACAAGTTTGGGATACATTTTAGTGCAATAATCTGTAGTCATCGCTACAATGATTTTCTAGTTTAATATAATTTGAAATTAACATTTACACCCATTAGTGTTTTTTTTTGTTTAATCTGATTCAAGTTACATTAAAAATATGGTGGTATGAACCTTTATATACCCATTTCAGTGGCTGAATTGTCTAAAGCGTTACTTTTATGTTATACTGGCCTTCTGATTACATGGAAGTCAGAATTCTAATTTCAGTCGTGTCTACTGAGGCTGGTTTTAATAAATGTTTTCCTATCTTCCTTTCACGCATATGGGGATATATTACATCTAAAAGTTTTCCATCCTCAATGCTTCTTCATTAGAGTAATAATCATACTTAAGGTGCGGCAGAAGGGAATGCAAGTATTTTTCAGTTTTTATAGAATATAAATTTGTTGGCAAAAATTAATCAAATATTTCTCCAGTAGCAACATAGAGTTAAAAAAATAATAACGCAATTCTATCCTTATAAATTAGTGGTTTGGTGTAAAAATTAATAGTTAGCTGTGAGAGGGGTCATTTTAAAGTTATCGTCGGGGCGTGACGGGGGATTTATACGTTTTGATTCAAATTAAACATTAAAAACTATAGCCTTTGATGATTAAACTTTTAGCTATAATGTTGACTCAGAACTTATTATATAGGCCTAGAACTATTACCAATAACAAGTTTGGGATACATTTTAGTGCAATAATCTGTAGTCATCGCTACAATGATTTTCTAGTTTAATATAATTTGAAATTAACATTTACACCCATTAGTGTTTTTTTTTGTTTAATCTGATTCAAGTTACATTAAAAATATGGTGGTATGAACCTTTATATACCCATTTCAGTGGCTGAATTGTCTAAAGCGTTACTTTTATGTTATACTGGCCTTCTGATTACATGGAAGTCAGAATTCTAATTTCAGTCGTGTCTACTGAGGCTGGTTTTAATAAATGTTTTCCTATCTTCCTTTCACGCATATGGGGATATATTACATCTAAAAGTTTTCCATCCTCAATGCTTCTTCATTAGAGTAATAATCATACTTAAGGTGCGGCAGAAGGGAATGCAAGTATTTTTCAGTTTTTATAGAATATAAATTTGTTGGCAAAAATTAATCAAATATTTCTCCAGTAGCAACATAGAGTTAAATTTTCTGCACATTATAATATCAACATATCTTGAAAATATCTGTCAAGGGTGTCCTGGAATGTTGTCAAAACATTTTCTCTTTATTTAAAATGTTTTGACAACATTCCACGACACTCTTGATAGATATTCAAGAACTGTTGATATTAGCATATGCAGAAAACTAAACTTTACATTGCCACTGGAGAAATATTTGATTTATTTTGGCCAAACAAATGTAATGCTATAAAAACTGTAAAATTAGTCGTGAGCCCTTCTGCCGCACCATAAGTATAACCTGAACAAATAGTAATAAGCAGTGATTAAAAAACAAAAAATTCTAAATGTATAAAACCCATGTGGCCCTTTCACGGAACTTTCTCCATTTTACCGGTGCCCTAAATAGCTTTAATACTGAATCGACGCTCTGTAGCATGCTACATTTATAAATAATGCTTAAACTTTAAAAATCCAAAATATCGGATTCAATATGGTGAAAAAAACCTTCAATTTGAGTTCTAGGGAGATGAAATTTCGTATGGACGATATGGAGCATGATAGCTTAGTGCGAAAAACAAATAAAAACTTGAAAAAATGCAATATGGTGGATAAAACATCACATTTAATCTGACTTGGATGAAATAGATCACTTCAGCTGTGAGAGAAAAGAAAGAATCATACAAACGAATGATTGGTGAGAAGAGTGAAACATATTGTAAAAAGTTGTGGGACGTCTACAGAGAGAAAACGATTAATGCTAAGAAAGTAGTGAAGGAGAGTAAATAGCAAATGATATTAAAAGAACACGAAAGATTGCAGAATAATTTTTATAGAAATAATAAGCTGTTCTGGAAGTGAGTAAAATAATGAAACAAGTAGTGTAAGTGAATACCTATGGCATTCGGAATGAATGGGGTGAGATGATCGGAGATGAAAAAGGTACAAGAGAGCGATGGATGGAGTGCTTTGAGCAATTGTGTGGCTAAATTGTGGATGAAGTTTCAGAAAATAGGGAAAAGGTTTTGAGTGAAAGAATCACCGAGGCTGAAGTGTTAAAAGCTCTAAAAGCTGCGGGCGTAGATGAGGTCACCAGTGAAATGCTTAAGTGTGGGGGTGCGGTACTACTTGCCAGATTGTGTGAGTTGTTTAGTGTGTGTGCTGGGATTTCGACCGTTCTTAGTGAATTGAGGAATTCTGTCTTTGTTCCTTTGTACAAACGCAAAGGCAGTAGGAGTGATTGGAAGATTCTTATGGAAACTAGTTTCTTGAACATTCCAGGTTAAGTTTTTGGAGGAGTTTTTATTGAGACGATGCGTGCAAAAAACGCGGATAAGATTTTGTGTTTGCAATGTGGTTTCATGCCAGATAATTGGACAAAATATTTGCATCACATCAAGAGGTTGAGGAATGTATGGTGGTAAGGAATATAGTTTATTGTGCATTTGTTTAGCTAAATAAAGCGTACGAGCGGGTGAACAGAGGTATGTTATGGGATTTATTAAAGAGTATGGTGTGGATGATGGTTATTAAATGTAATTATGGCTGTGTACGATGGAAGTAAAGCGTGTGTTGGCATGGATGTAGCTTTGAGCAAATGTTTTGACATTGAACAGGGAGTGAGATAAGGTTGTTTTTTGCCCCCATAGTTATTTAATATTTTCATGGATAAGTGTATGAGGGATGCTTCTAAGGACACGATTGTTGTACAGAGTGAGTGTGAGAGTGCTGTTATATGAATATGATGCCATGTTAATGGCTGAGAATGAAATAAGCTTTAAGACGTTTGAATGTTGTGACAGGCAGAATGGATCTTTGTTTAGATGTCTCCAAAACTAGGGTGATAATTATTGATTAGAACTGACCAGGAAATGATTGTGAACTTAGTATAAATGGAAAACTGTTAGAGCAAGTGAATGATTTTGTGTATATGGGCAGAATTCTCTGTAAAACTTGAATAATAGATAGTAAAATTGACAGACGAGTGAATGCATTTCGGAGCGTATCTGGATGAATGTGGAATTTTTTCAAAGAATGAGGTAGGACTAGTATTGAAAGAAGCATAGATGGCAATATATAAATTGTGTTAGTTCCAACATTGTTTTATAAATGTAAAGCGTGAGTTTGTCATGAGAAACATAAGAGCCAGGTGAATGCGGTTGGAATGAAATATTTAAAAATAATATGTGGACAAACTCGTCTGTACAGAGTCAGTAATGAATGGGTGCTGAAAGAGTGTGGTTGGAAAGGGAATACAATAGGTAAATGTGAAAGAAGCGTGTTACATTGATTTGAGCATGTTGAGAGGATGAGTGTGGATCGAGTGACGAAGCAAATATATTGAGGTTGAGTGTGTGAATCAAAAGGAAGGGGTAGGCTATGTAAGACGTGGATAAGTTTTGTAGATGAATGTGTTAAAAAGATAAACATTAAATGTTTTAAGAATAAAAGAGCATGTATGACTTGGCGTATGAATGTTGTTGAAGCGAAGGGAGTATGCAAGGCTAGGGAAGTGTGTAGAAGGTGAGGGAGGAGGGATTAAGTACGGCCTTTTTTTTTATCTGTATGCACTATCTTTTGTTGACCCCGTAAGGGAACAGCGTGATTATGTATGCATGTATGTATGTATATCGTTTCGAACTACCTAGAATAATAAAAATATCTCCGATTAATATAAATCTAAATTTTCAATATCTTTCATGAGATAGCTACTCTAAGTCTTAGGCTTATTATTAGGTTCACAAAAACTCACAGATACCAATACCATCAGTAAAAAAAACTGAAATTTAATGAATTCAAGAAAAGAGATTGTTTATAGGCACACATTAGCATTGCGATGATCAAGGTGAAACTTAGTGCTTACATTGGTTCAACTAAACAATAAAAATTATCAACTTATGGCTAAATAGCCATGTGATTCGTTAAGATCTTTGGCAAACCATGCTGCTCATTTTTGAATATGCTTATGTAATATTATCAGTTATTTTATTTATGATCGCTAGTGAACTGTGATCTTCTTTTTTCTATTTGTTTATAAAAAATCAATGTATATTATTCGTTCGATTCACTATTTTATAACTGTGCTTAGGCCACGCTCATACATTCAGGATGGATATTAAGTTGCTTTCAAATATACAAGGGCATATTCCCGTCAAACAAATAATATAAGAAAATTTCATATAAATTTGGGTCTAAAAACGCTTAGTTTCTGAGTTAGGAGTAATTTTAATGTTCCACTAATAATAATCATTCCAACAGAAAAGGTAATGCAGATAAACAAGACCAACTGTAACAAAGACAAAAAAAATACAATACAGAACAGAACTGTTCAAAATTGTGTTCTGCTTCAACGCACCCTCTTAGCCTGCAAGAAGTTTAGTCTGCATCATCACTGGTGTGGGTAAAATAATAAACACATAGTAAAATATTATGTATCTTGGTCAAATGATTTATACAAAAACCACGAATCAGGCCTTTCTTCTACAAGCACAATGTCAGATTTCACGCTTTCGGGTTGTTTTTGTCTTTATATTTTTCATAACAAAATTTAGTGTGATTTATGTCTATGACTCTACCAGGCTAACAAGATATATGAAAAGAAAGTCCCAGAGATTCTTCTCTCAACCCATCTGCTCATTTGTTTGGTGTTATTCTAATCGAATTATTTGGTATAAGTTTTAAGTATCATACTCCTCGTATGGACCATATCCTATACAAACAAATAAATTCAAAACATAATTTATTCCGTCCATAGAGTCCTAACTCAGTCAGAATCAAACATATAAAATTATATAAAATCACCGAGCTAATGATTACCATAACCGCAAGGAAAAATTAAGGAATAGTAAGTAGTTTAAGTAGAGTTCTACGAGTTGTTTATTCATTGGTGTTAAACCTTCTAAGGGTGTATTTTCAGCCACCATACAATAACAAGTTCATACAAGCATGGGTCTAGAAACGCTTAGTCATAGAGTTATTAAAGGTTTCCTCAAAGATGGATTGGTTGTGGGAGATCCATTGAATAGCCTGATTAGTAGCTAGATCTAAACTTGATGGATTTTTATCTCCTAAAAAAGTAGCACGTTAGACCACGGTGCCACTATAGCAGGTAATGTAATTAATCGGGATATAAAATTAAAACACATCTAGCTGACCATAAATACCGGTATCATAGCGCTCTAGCGTAAAATAGCTAAACTATAAAATCTTTCTGCAGTTTTGGCGTAAATATTATAAATTTATAACTAAACTGCATCACGTGAATGTTTATTGTCCAATTTAAAATAAATTAGCAAGGTTAGAAAAACACAAGATCAAATTCAAATTCAAAACAAATTTAAATTAATAGTTCTACCTTATAATTGGATTAAATTATCGCTTTTCATGTAAAGAAATTCTGGACCATATGTTAACATTCAATAATGTCTTATGTCTATGATGTCTTCAAATACACCGATTCATTATGCAAACCCTAAACACCCCGTCATCCTCAATCCAGACTAAATAATCCTACAACTTAATCTGCAAACCCTTACATAGGGGTGTTAAATCCAAACGTTTTGATTGTGAGCCAAGTTTAATGCCGTACACACGGAGATAGGTTTATTGAAAACGGCGCTCTTAAGGGGAGAGGGGCACCGATGAGTGTGCTGAGACGCTTTGTAGTTATTCACAAATACCGTGCCATTTACTATATTACAATAAGTTTCACCCCTTAATGGCGCTATATATTTACAAACCTCACACTTAAAAAAATATTTATATTAAATATATGAGATTAGCTTATTTTAAATGAAATTATAGTTTTGAGATCAATATAAATAAACTAATAAAACAATTTTTTGACATAATTTTGACAGAACATACACAAATAAATTATGACTATGTTAGAGGTTTTGAGCTTCATCGCTGCCATTTTATAATAAATGCCTCAGTGTGAGGATATCCCCCTTCAAGAAGGAGGCGGTCTTAAGGTCTTCTTTGACAAGCTTTGTGTGCTAGGCTTAGACCCACTCCTTGTGGTTATGGTATTACTATGCGTGACATTCTGTCAGTAGTATGATGAACATTCTTGGGACGTCCTTTGTTCAAAAGGGGACGGTAGAGGCTCATAACCCTTAGAATGTGTGTCATGCATGATTCACGCACATTAACAACGTTAATACACAAAATACTGACTCGATTATTAGCCTCGAGGCTATCGTGTGAAAGCCAGAGTTTCATCTTTGATGTCTACGTCCGATATTATTAAGAGTGTTATTATAGTCTCATTTCTTTTAACAGTTTTTATATAATTATTTATTTAACAAAATATGTTGTAACGACTTGAATTAACTGTTGATAATGAAATGGATGGGTTTGATAAAAATTCACTCAATCCATTGTAGAGAAACAACAAACTAAATGGTTCTACATAGCTCATATACTTTTTCATATTAAATATTATTGTATGGAACCAGATTTCCGAAACTCATTTAAGTTATAAGTAAACTGCAATACAATTAAGCGCTCTTCAGATGACTAAAAATAATTATTTTTAAAGTAATTTAAATCGCTATTTATATTTTTTAAATGTTAGGCATATTAAAAAAACTATAATTTTCAAATATATTACACGAGTAAATTATTAAATCAATTTTTCCCTACAAACAAATGCACATTGTTATTTTTAGTCCGAAAAATCTCCTCAGATACCTGTGCTACTTATTTACAATAACATCGTTATGTTAATATTTATATCACCCACCTCGGTGGCGTAGTTGGCTAACGCGCTAGTCGTGTTGAGCTGCTCGACTGCTGAGGACGGGGAGATCGAGTTTCGAATCTCGGTCGGGTGAACTGGGGGTGGTTTTTCCTAAATGGTTTTCCACTCTCCCTACACGCAAATTCGGGTTCACTTCCTCTAATTCAACCTTCCCAATTCCTAATCCATTAGAGTAATTAGAACTTAAAGCGTATAACCCGAACGGTTAGTAAGACGTGGTACTAAATATTATTAATATTGTTAAATATATCTCTCAAAATAATCAATTTTTCAAAAACAAATCATCACTAAAAACAATAAGGCCCAATTTTTTAAGTTAAAAAGGAAATAATTATTTATGTTAAAGGTATAATATATATCTCATCCAAATATCAAACTGGAATGAACTCTATTACCAATGGCTTCTCGGTGTGGATTTAATTGTGAACTCCACTTATTTGAGTTCAGCGACACGTAAAACGTCAAAAAAAAAGCTCCATCAATATCTCTAAACACTTTCATTATTTTTCTCTGCTTGAGAAAGTAAATAAAAACAACACACATATTCAAAATAAGTAGAAGACACATTGTTTCTCGCAATTTAATCAACCAGGTCCCCAGAAATAATATCCACCTCAATAACCTGGCTGGAACTCAAAACCAATATAAATCTTACTAATTCAGTGATCAACACACCAAAATTACTTTGGAACTGATCTGACATAAAAATGCTAGTGTAGGTAGAGCAAAAAGCACTTCAAAACATTTTCAAACACAAACGTATTTTTTTTATGTAGAATTACTCACTTAGGTGGGGTTGTGGTCTAATTGTCAGGCATATCTAATATAGTTGGAAGTTGTTAGGGAGGTTGAGGCTCGAATACCAACCGAGTATTCTAATTGTGTATTTTTAATAGCATTCCTTACTCTTTCCAAAGTGTATCTGAATACCCATGACAAGACGGACAATTGTCAATCGTGGACTGTACTCCTCCTTTTGGAGTATATGACTTCGACTGTACCTACAGCGCTGATATTGGGCAGAATTCACCCCCTCTCCCCTTTCCCTTAAGCCATTCTCACCACACATACACTTTCCTTACATTATGAAGAGCTCCTCCTCCTGGGAAATATTCCTACGTCGAAATCCTGGAACCAAGAGGACTGAATATGAGACAGAGAGATGATTTTCTCCAGGAACTGAGCTGCAGTGCATCATGGAAGAAGCTGGGGTATGGGAGAAGAGAGGTAGGTCGAGAAGGGTTGAAGGCTACAAGAGAAATACAGAGAGAGAGAGATGAAGAGGGAACTTCCTTCATCGTTCCCGAAAGCTGCAGATACAGAAGAGAGGAAGTTCCCTAGAAACGTTTCCAGAATAGTAATAGAACACACACCCCTCTCCACTTCTCCCCTCTTCCTCGCGTCTGTACAAGTCCCAGAGAAGAGTCAGTAAAGGTCGGATGGAGACCTCCCTCCCCCTTTTCCCTCGCTTCAACCACTTTTCACTCCTTTTGTTGAAAAGGGACCGTCTCACTCTCGGCCCTTAAACCCTAAGCAAAACGGCAAAGGGTGTTGGAAAGCATCGTCCCAATTTCTCTCTCATGGGTTACTACTCATCTCCCTTCTATGGAGAATAAGGGGTTCGGGGGGGTTGTAGGTCCCCAGGACTGACGATAATTGGACCTAGGCGTCCCGGACTTCCTCTCTCTCGGGGAAAAGCCCCGTTTGTAAATTAAGGCAACCCCTACACTCCCCCTCTATATCCTAATACTTTCAGATTTTTTAAACTGTTCCTTCAATCTTGAGAAAGATTATTTTCCTTTGTAATATTATGTGGGCTGCCCAGAGGAGCGCTGAGATGCGTTGAAGACGCCGGGAAATTTCCCATTATTTAATAATGCTTTTGTTATTTAAATATATTGCTCACGCCAAAATTAAGGATTAAGTTATCAACAAGTCCCCATTGGTTTGAAAACCCTGCTTTTTAAGTTTTACAGTTTAAAATACAAAACACTATAAAAGGAGAAATATTTTTATTTTTAAGGACATATCACACGAAATATATCAGCTCAGAGATCAAAATAAATGACTATAAACATAGATATAGCCTTTCTCAAACAAATTAAGTCATTGTTACAGGGTCATAGTAGTTCATAATAAAATAATCGAAAGTTGTCTTAGAGGTTTTGAAGCTTTGTAAGTGCCATTTCCATAATAAGCACCACAGTCGAGGATATCTTCCTTCAAGTAGGTGGCATCCTTAACTGCCTGTTTCAAGACCAATAAACTTCATTTCAATATAGGTTCACTAGATTGTGTATAAATGGATATAATTTGTTAAGGAAAACTAATAATGCGTTATTGTTTTGAATAATGTAGTTCTATAATTGAAAAATTATAAAATGACAATAAAGGGCTTCAATTTCAAGAAAATATCAAGAATTGGGATTTTAAGAACAGAATTGATCTCAGTAGTAATATAGTACTATTTTAAAGACTGCAATGGTCTATTTCCAGATAATTTCATGAAAAGTTTATTTTTGTATTAATTTATGCTATTTGTTTTTAAAATCTAATTTAAATTAAATTTTAATAACAGAAAATGCTAAGATCTAGCTCTTCTGGTAAAGCATACCTTGTTTGAATTAATTTTAGTATTGTTTTCTTCAGAAAATCTATTGTGTTTTCTGATACTAATAATTCATTATTCTAAAATAAACATTATTAGGAATCTTCAACAATATTAGCATTTTCTAAAAATTTAATAATGACACCTGGACACGGGAACCGAACCCGGGACCTTTGTCTTAGTATGCCGATGATCTAACTACTGAGCTATCCAGGAATTGTACAATGTCGTTTTAGAATTTGATGCCAATGCATAAATAATAGCTTTGGGTATTTGATTATTTATTTAATATTAGCATTGTTACAAAAAGAAGTTTCACACATTTATTGAAGTATTAGGAATTTGGTAGTACAACTTCACTACATACGTTAAAGTGATTGTTATAGCCACGAAAAATCGTTAAAAATAAAAAATATTTTTTTATAGAACTATGAAATGTAAGTTTAAAAAATCCCATCGTTATTTGAACAAATTATAAATGAAATGTTTGACCTTAAAACTAAGTTGCAGTTTATAAGCGTAACTTTTGTTTCTAAGAGAGGCTTGTTAATTTTTAAATATTTTTTTAAGGATGAGATTTCACGGGTAAGGGGGAAGGGAAACCCCCTTTGTTCTATTAGAGGACGTTATGGACCGCTTCAAATTAATAGAGGCCGAGGCAAGCTTCCTCCGTGATGGATCTATTCAGGGCTTTTGGTTCTGGTCGACATCGATTTCTGTCGAGGTACAGGGTCTTGTCGTCTTTACTATTCAACCCTTTCGGGATAATGGGGGTGGTAAGGGTTGCTCGTGTTGTGAGGGGATGTGATTAGATTTTCTTGAATATGAAGGGGTTAGTGAGGTGTTTGAAAGCTGTAGTGGAAGATTTCAGGAGATTGGTCTTTCTTAGTCATGAGTGACACTGAAGCATAGTATCCACGTATTACCCTCTATCTGTTGTATCTGCTTATTTACACTAATGGGTTAAGGCTGCGGAGGGAGAAGTTTGTAAATAAATAAATCCACATTGGCGTAGAGAGAGAGAGAGAGAGAGAGAGTGAGTGGTAAACCAGTAAGAAAAAAACACACTTAAGTACATATTGGAGCTCGAACCCTAAAGTGCCCGTCATCTAAAACCAAACCAATCGAGAGTGACACATCTGATCTCGTGCCCAAGGAAATAGGATTATGTGCTTGCAGATATAATATGTGTTTTTAGAAAGTTTACATTAGTTTTCATATTGAAAAACTACTGGCCATAGCAAGAATAAAGTAAAAGCCTTCATAGATTTAAAATATTAATATTTAACAACATGTAATCCTTTTAAATATTAGAGTATATCCACATTTAAAATCAGGGTAACTAACTAATGTTAGAAATGAGAAGGGTTGGTTGAAGTAATGCACCCGCCTTGGTATATAGAGAGTACGCTAACAGCATTCTACAAATCACTTATGGAAAAACCATCTCCATCGCCCACTGGCGGGATTAAATTCCCGGAATAGCTTGTTTTTGTTTGTTTTTCTACCAGACTTATTCTCCTTCTAGACTATGCACATTTAATTACACGTATGGGTCAAACATTGGGAAACCATTTAGCAACAACCAGCCTCAGTTCTTCTGGCTGAAATTTGAGCCAAAACTTCCTTATCACCACCCAGAAAACCATAATAGATGATTATGGTGTTACATCCACCTGATCACCGATAAAAAAATCTCCAAACTTCTTAGACGGCTCGACCACCAGTAATATAAACCCACGAAGGAACCTCGTAAACGACACGAACATGTGGTAAAACGGCCCGTTAATAACGGAAACTCGTATTAAAAACTTTTCCTTATGGTCAACTCATTAAGACGTCATATCTGTAACCCTCCCCACCTCCCTTTATATCCTCCTCACCTCGCCCATCATCCCGGCCTATTTCCTGGCAAATGGCGAAAGGGTCAGACCGCCTGTCCGAACTCTGGTAACCAAACCCTTGGACAGGCAGACAGAGAGACAGACAGACGGGTTGATTCCCAGTCCTCCTATGTAATCTGGTGGTCAGAAGGCGTAAGAGGTAACATCCAAGTTGATGGTAGGGGTGGTAAGGGTGCTGGGGGTTGGATGGTCGGAAAGGGACTGTGCGAAAACCCAATGACGCGTAACTTTGAAGCAGTTGTCTGCTTCCCACACCATCCCTTTCCCACCTTTTTCGCGCGCAATTAGAAAGAGAGTCAACACGTGTTCTGGAAGGGGTACAGTATGGGTGACTACCAATCTTTCACTCACCATTCTCCCTCGTGAGGATTTTTAAAAGTCTTAGATTCAATTTTATTTCATAGGTGGGCACGGGGACTAAACGCCATGTTAACCAAGTCTGGTTTTACAATGATGAGGAAGTCGGGGTTTGAATCTTGGCCAGGTATACTGAGTGTATATTTTCCTGTACAATTTATCTACTCTTCTTCTATGCAGATGTGGTTACACTTCTTCTAAATTATACATTTTTTCTCCCATTCCTTTATTTTAATTATATTGTACATATAAGCGTACGCAGATATAAATGCGAAAAAGTAAAAAAAAAGTTAAATATTTTAACATATAGCAAACATAGTATTTTCCAGTGTTATTTATTATAAAGCGACAATTTAAATAGGAAGGATACTCCATTCACTTTGAAAGGTAGCAGTCTTATCTTGACGTAGTACATTGTGGCCCTTTCTTACAAACCGCACCACAGTAGAAAGATGCAAGATAAGCTTGCTACCTTTCGTGATGGACGAAGGTAACTCCCCGTTTATGTTACCTGTAATTAATAAACTAAAGCCTTATTTTAAAAGTAACACACTTGAGAATTTTTTGGGTGGCCAGGGTTCAACCCCTACTAGGGTTAAACAGGGGTGATTTTTATGTTTTATTCTTGTTTTTTTTAGAGTATGCCACTAGAGTTGGTTGGCTAGACATTCCTGATTTCACACTCGTAGTGGCAGTTGGGGGAACCATGAAGGTGCTGCAGTTACACCCCTTCGATGAGATGTGATGATAGTGATGATGATCATGAGGTGCCAGTAAAAGTCTTAGACATAACTTTTGCCTAACTAATCAGATTATTGCAAACATGAGAACAATTTCACTTAGGGTAAATACCTATGGTACCATCGGTAATCGATCCTGAGACCTCTAGACTAGTAGCCAGGAATTCTACCACTTGGCCAAAGCGGTAGTTGAATCATAGTATTCTGATGCTTTCTAAGGTTCCTGTACACTCTCTTCATTTTTCTATTTGCACTGGTTCTCACATAATGTAACGTTTTAGGATTGAAGTGAACGGGAATTCATGTTACGAGGGAATTTGAGGTTTGAATATTAGCCAGGTGCTATTGGCCATAGAAAGTGCACCCCCTCCAGCGTTTTGAAGGGATGAGAAGGCCTCAATAATAAATCACATAGCTTCTTTGGTGATATAATGGACTACAGAAATAGTTTCAAAACATTTTAGAACCACTACTAAAATTTTAGATCAATCAACTTTCACAACTTTAAAAACTTTCTATTGGATACAATTTTTATTTAAACTTAGGCTTATCTCTTTCTCGTGAAGCGTATTTGAAGAGTGCAGTAGTTTTTTTTTATAACGGCATTAGTGTCCACACCAAGGGTAATAACATTAAATCCTGAGTCCCGTATTCGTGTAGAGTGCCCTTGATGTTCTCCATATTTTCCTCGTTTTTCCTCAAACTCATTTTTTATTTTTTATTTTCGAATAATAACAAAATTGTCACCTTTCAAAAAGTTTTCACGAAACCCTGAAAATCTGCTATAACCCAATCACAACCCACGACACACAATTCTAGAACCACTGTTTAAACGCGTCATTATCGCAATAGATTGTGCTGCTGATGACGGGGAGATTGGGGTCCAAATCATGCTCGGGTGTAGTGAGAGTGCTTTAAAAAAACTATACCCCCCCCCCCAGTGTGGTTTCATTTATTGTAGATTCTACCTTTCTAATCTCCATCCTGTTAAGGTAGGAGTGTACGAAACGCTAGACAAGGCCGATGTTTACGCATGTTTTATATCAACACATTTTTCTGGTCAAAATAAATCAAATATTGCTCCAGTACAAATATAGAGTTTAATTCTCTTCACATGATGATAGCAGCAGTCGTTAAATATCTGTCAAATGTTGCCCTGGAATTTAATGACAGTTTTTTCTTTTCATTTTGAAAGCATATCATCTAAAGCAACTACGTTCGTGATATATATTTAATTCAAGAACTTTTGATATCACCATGTGGAAAACATTAGACTCTATGTTTGTACTAGAGCAATATATTACTTATTTATTTTGGCCAAAGAAGGTTTTGCTATAAAAAGTGAAAAAACTCTGGCCTTTTCTCGTGTTCCCTACAACAGTCCCTCCCCCTTAATATAAATATACGGTTACTCTGAATGGTGAATTAAGATGCCCCCCCTCAAAATAACATAAGTTTTGAAATATTTCTTGCACCCATCACCCCATCAATTACAGCACACTCCTTGCAGAGGTTTATGCCTTGATTTATCCCCTCCCACCCTCTGCGCCGTCACAGGCTATCCAGTTAATTGTGAAGCAGACTATCTAGACCGCTTGACCATAGTTGTGAATGCAGCTCTTCTTCGAGAACAGTCAATTTGGCGAAAGGCCTCTAGTCGGTAAAGCGTAAAGTGGACCGTCGCTAATTTCCAAGGAATTTCACCCATTTCACCTACGGTGGGGGTAGGGGGGGGTAGTTGGAGGGAAGAGCGATATAGTGGGAGTAGGAATAGGGGGTGGAAGATAGAAAGGGTTGGATGTAATTGGCTGGGATTCTCATACCCCTGAAACAAGATGTCACGTTCGCTTTGAATGTCTACTTTGAAAAGGGGTTTATAGTGCCATCTACGCTATGCTACTTTTCCTCCCCCCTTTCAATGAATTGCGGAGTCATTGAATGAATTGAATATTCCAAAGTATTCGTTTGAATAGTTCTAATTAAGTACATATTACGAGATTCTCGTGGTTCAAGAAACAAAAGAGTTGAAAACCTGAGATACCTTAACTTACTCGTTTATTTTTCAACAGGTTATTATCACAATGCGATTGTTAGTGTGTACTATGTTTAGATGAAGTCTGATATAATTATATTGTATTCTCTAGCTATTTTATTCATGGAAATGTACCCGTAAAAATGTAGATAGATCTAATACTGATACATTTTAATGTACTATATATATATATATATATATATATATATATATATATATATATATATATAT
>CABFOW010000017.1:368039-408135 GCA_902141385.1 Timema californicum
TATATATATATATATTGTAAAATACCTGATACTGGATTTAAATGTTCATTACTTAAATGTTGCTGTAATAAGCTAGGTTTGTTTTGTAGGTTTATATCCTTGTGCAAGTGTTTTTATTTATTTATTTAGCACCATGCCTTACTACCCATTAGGGTTATACACTTATGTACTAATTAAGTTAATGGTCTAGAAATCAGGAAGTATTAATTTAGAGGAAGTGAACTCACGTTTAAGTTGAGGGAGTGCTTGTTCTGTTAGTAAAATATCACAATTCGTGGTGAAAGTACTAGGCCTTTAGTATTGTCATATGCTAGGTTAGCTAGCAAGTCTATATTCCTGTTTAACCCAATTCATTGTCCGAATAGTCCACTCTAAGATGCCACTCTCTCTATAGAATAGACTGCCGAAAACCGAGAGATCAGGGCTAGAATCTCAGTTAGGTGTACTGAGGATTATTTTTCCTAAAGAGTTTTCCACTTTACTTTCTGTCCAATTCGGTTAAGATTCCAATGAACTCCACATTCATCATCCTTATCAACTTAGCATAGCTAGTATACAACAATATAAACCAAACGGGTTGTAAGACGTGCTGCTAAAAATTATTCTCTTATTTATGTATTTGTCCTATTGCTCAGCTATCAAAATTTCAAGTTCTAATGTTGAGTGTTTGATGTTGCTGCACTAGGTTAAGTTAGTTATTAAGTCTTTATTCCCGATTATTTAATCCTCGGATCATCCATATATCCCGGCTCCTGGTGCTATCTTTTGTTGTAAATGCGGCTGCTTCTGTCAGCGAGAAATACAAGAATTAATCGCTGTTAGGCCACACGGATTAACACACAATGGTATGTGTTGTTTTCTAGACTTATTTCTCTATTCTGAATAAGCTTTTGCTCCCGTTCGACCTTCACATACAACCACCCTTTTTCATGTCAAGAGGTAATAGTAAATAGAAACCTACGAAACTTATCTCAAGGCAAAGAGGAAAGCTCAGTACTAATTCTCAAATATCTTATTACTAGCACCGCGTCTTACTACCCGTTTGGGTTGTACGCACTTACGCTAATGTGTAATGGTAGGGTGATTGTGAGATGAAATGGAGGACCTACAGTTTAACGTGGAATCCGAACCATGGTGAAGGCCTGGCATTCCCCACATTCACAAGATGTCTTGTCAGAGGTGAAGGAAGGGTTTGGCAATCTGATAAAATTGTGCCAGTACCGAGGATTGAACTCCGGATCCCTAGCACAGAAGTCTGACACCTTACCCCTAGACCACCAGGTTACCCTCCAATATCTTAAAATTCTCTGTTATGAGCCTCTCAAAATAATACATTATTAGTTAGAGGAAGACTAAATCTAGAGCCACTTTTCATAATCCCTAGCCAAATATTTACGCAACTATGTTAAAAAAAAGCCTCTTAAATTGATATTATATAACATCTTTACACATTTCTTTATATTAAAGAAACTCAAACTATAGTTTGTTAAGGAAAAAGAGCCTTGTTGGAATCTGTGAGCTTTATTTCAGTATGAAACCTATTTTTAAATAACAATCATTTAATTAAATATTGATTTAGAACCAAACGAATACGTGGCAATTTCTCGATCACCGAGGCATCCCCCTCGAGTGTTGTTATCCTAGGCTAGGACCAGCGGGTGCTAAAAAGTAATGCCTCCTAATTATTTGCAAGAAAGTAGGTGTATTAATTTTAATAAAACAAAGAAACATAACATATTGGCACTTTACTATATTTACCTACATTAAATTATTTTTCCAAATAATTACCCTTGCGGCCAACACATATTTGCCCACTTTACCCTATTTTTCATGATTCTGTCACGATAGAATTTCACATCTTGTCGACATAACCCCAACTTCATTTCAGACTTAACTTCGTCATCCAGCCCGAAATGATGTCCTCGAAAGTGTTCCTTAAGGTGAGGTGAAAGAGTACGCGGAATAATGTAAGTATTTTTGAATTTTTATTAGAAAAACGTTTTTGTCGAAATAAATCAAATGTTGCTTCACAACAACGTTTAGTTTGATTTAACTCACATGGTGATATAAACAGTTGTTGAATATTTGTCATGAGCATAGTGGCATTAGATGACAAACTTTTTAAATGAATAGTAAAAGTTGTCACTACATTCCAGGACACCCTCGACAGATATTCAACAACTATTGATATCACCGCGAGAAGAAAATTAAACTAAACGTTGCTACTGGAGAAATATTTTATTTATTTTGGACAAATAAATGTTTTTCTACAAAAACTAAAATTCACTGGCCTTAACTCGCGTTAATTAAATTATAAGGTTTGTTTTATTTATTTCTTCTTTAGTTATTATGTACAGAGAGGATTATATACATGGGGATGATAACATCAATCATTTTATTTTATTGGTTTTGATGTTTAATTGTCAATAATGTTTATAGTTACTAGCCCTAATTTAATTATAATCTTTTTAGGTTAAGAGGGTTAAGGTTTAGTTTTTTATTGTTCAGTAATTTATCATCAGAATGTGAAATCTTTTAATGAAGGTATATTAACTTCTTTGTCAAATCGGATTGGGGATGTAGCTTTATTAATGGCTATTTCCTGAACATTAAACTTTGGGAGTTGGAATTATGTATTTTGTTTGAGTTATATAAATCAATCTGTTGAAATAGCTATTATTATTATAATAGTAAGTTTGGCTTTAAAGTAGATAAGGACTTTTTTATCTTCGCATTTTAACTCACGCTGTTGTGAGGTAGTACTTTAAGTTTGCTCTGCTTTTCACAGTAACTTTCAGAATTAATGGTTGCGCCTCTAGGCACTCATTCTAAACGCATCACACATCTGGCATCCCAGAAAACTATCATCAATATTTACCCACTGACATTGTGTTATTAAATTATTTTGGTGGTGGCGATCTTTGCGGTTGTAATTGTACTCCATTAGATTTTTTTCCCCTGGCTTCAAATGATGCACCTAACGCTCGTCATCCGTGACGATGTTGTTCAGGAATTCATCGCCTTCACATACATGACACGGCAGAAAATACTGGCTAATGTCCACAGGCTTTTGTTTCATTTTGGGAGTGAGCATTTTAGGTACTCATCGCGTGCACAATTTTCAATAGCCCATATTTGCAATCACAGACTTGAAGTTCCAGTTTTGTCCGTCAGTTCGTAATTAAAAATGGTACGATTCTGATTAATTAGTTTATCCACACAATTTCAGTGAGACTTATGGGTAGCAGTTCTTGGCTTTCTGCTTCGTGGTTGATCATTCAGTCTGAGAGTGGTTCCTTCGAGCTCGTGCGACCCAACGTCGAACAGAACTGATGTTTACACATTCCTCTCCATAAGCAACCGTCATTCGCTGATGAATGTCAATCAGAGGCACGTTTCATTCAGTTAAGAACTCGATCACTGCACATTGTTTCATCCACACTGGCATACTCTCGTTACACCCCGTCATGTTTACGACCGTAATTCAGAGACTTCTAGTGGCTTAGGTTGGAAACTTGGCCTCGTGAGGTAGGAAATACTAAGGATTTGAACGCATATTAGTTAGTACTCATACGTCTGTTTAACAATAACAAATAAATATGAAGCACTATTTTCCAGCACGCCTAAGTAAATATTAATTTCTGGTGCTAGGTGTGCTACCGTTTGGGTTATACGCACCTACGCTAATGTGTAATGGTAGGGTGATTGTGAGAGGAAATGAAGGACCTACAGTTTAACGTGGAATCCGAACCACGGTGGTAGCCTGGAATTCCACACATTCACAAGTTGTGATTAATACACGTCTTGTCAGAGGTGAAGGAAATGTTTGGAAATCAGATAAATTTGTGCTGGGACCGAGGATTGAACCCCAGACCCCAGCAAAAATAAGATAAGAGTGTAAACAATGAAGGGTTTCAAAACTGTATTCAAATGGCTTACACGATTTAGTAACCTAATTTTATAGAAAGGGTTGGTATTCTAAAAAGGGCAGAGGGGGTAGAGAAAAGGTGTGAGGGAGAGAGTGTAAAGAGTTGAAGGGTTTTACCGCCGAGTCATTGCCATATGAAGGTTATTTTTACTGCCCACCTCTTCTGTGCTACTTTTTGGAATTAATTTATAATGAGTCTTTTCAGCAGCTTTATTTCATCTATCTCCCTACGCTGACATGGTGTGGAGAAGTTTTTTTGTTTGACTCTCTGTGATTTAAAACACTAAATATATTTTACTCTTCGTTCAGTTGGACTTTATGTACAAACTAAGCGCTGTATTCAAAAAGGCTTTTAATACTAAAAAACCGACACCATTGGGCACGCGTGGGATAATGTTTCAACCTCATCTGTTTTAGTTTGCCAGTAACGAAGAGAATGAAGTTCGATTCCTGATTTAGTATACTGAGGGTGATTTTACTGAATGGTTTTACACGCAAGTGTGAGAACATTTCCCCTTAAATTCTAGCTTAACAAAACCAACTACATTATAAAAAATATAGGGATAGCTTGTATGGATGGTAAGATGTGGTGCAGATATATAAACATGTAGGTCTAAAGATTCGTTGAAATATATGTAGAGCTTTTTTAAGCTCTAAAAATGATTTATTTCACTCTATAGACATAATATAAAGAATGAACCGTCACATGTGGGATCCACTTCATTGTTGGACAAGAGACACAAAAACAATGAAAATTCCAGTAAAATATGTGTGCGATTTGACCTTGTTTCCAAGCTATAGTCATGTTGGTACTACAGTAATGAGAAGTTGCTTAACATTATGGGAAGTGCTCAAAATGATCAACTTCAGCCAGAATGCATGCCTGCAGTCGACATGTTGTAGAATGATTCATTCTTTCAAAAATACCAGGGGTTTGTAATAAAAAGCAATACCCCAGAGAACATACCTAGTCAACAGGTCGAGATAATAAATTAAGTATGGTATATAAAGACCTTAGTGGAATAATTTTGTTGTAACTCGGAAATAAGTTCAAATGAGAATCATGTTTATGTGACGTTTTCGTTGTTTTGTGTCCAACGTCCAGCGCCGAGGTGGGTCTCACATGTCATGGTACTCTCTCTCTCTCTCTCTCTCTCTATCAATATGTATATATATAATCCAGCGCCGAGGTGGGTCTCACATGTCATGGTACTCTCTCTCTCTCTCTCTCTCTATCAATATGTATATATATATATATATTAAAGATGGAACACTAAAATCGTTGAGCCCCTCAAATCCTATGGTATTCAAGAGATTCAAGAATCTCGCAAAAAATATCTCGAATCTAAATAAAAGGGCGTTAAATTTAACTCAAAATTCAACTCTTCAGGAATTATACGGAATAATGTGCTTAGAAAAAATTACAATTTATCTTCTTTTATGAAAAAAATAAAAGATCAAAATCACAATTAAAAAAAAATATTCGTTTACTGAAAAATGATTTATCGTTTAGTGTCATCTTTGTTCTTAAAACGTAATAGAAAAGACCAATAAAGAGAATAGGAATGTTCTGTGGTGACAAACCATCTAAAAAAAGTTTTATTTGCTATGATAATGTTCTATACAAAATAGTTTCAAATTCTACAATTATTAGTATATGAACCCGACACTAAGTTACTCAAACAAAATTAACAGGTCCATTTATTTAACTTAGATGAAGCTTGACTGACCACAATTAAAATAAGTAAATAGTTAAAAAAAAATATGTATCTATTCTATATTTAGACGGGCTATAACTTATTGTGTTATTATAGTCCAATTAATCTCACTTGAAAGCAAGGTATTAATTAAATAATTATACGTTGTTAAAATTATTTCCTCATAGGCTAAAAAAGTGAATATGAAATGAAAACACTGCTGTAAATATGAAGTTACCTTTATAGTTGACATTAAGTTCATGTAATTAAACGTAACACATTTTATTAACTAATTATTTTTTATTTGTTTCAATTTTTTTTGTTTTTTAAAAAACACTTTTAAATTTTTTGACAAACTAAAAATGTACATTTGAATATTCGAGGATTCGAATTTTGATTAGAGATTCGAAATAAAATTTTGTATTCGGATTTGAGAAAGACATGATTCGACCCATCTCCAATATATATATCCTAGTATAATTGATTGTAACCCACTTTGGTCGATGCATGGTCTAAGGCGTTTCTCTCGCAATAGACTGGACTTCCTATGACGGGGAGATCGAAGTTAGATTCCAGTAGATTGTTCTGAATATGGTTTTTCCTATGGGGTTTTCTAATATCCCTCCACACAAATGCAGGTACACTTCTTCAAAATTCAACCTTTCTCATCCTTAATATGTTATAGTGGTTAGTACTGCTTATAGGCGTCCAACCTGAGGAGGTAGTTGGACGTGGTGCTAAAAAAATAATTTTGTTTATAACAAAGACATTTTATATATGTAAAGAAATAAATAAATCTATATTAATACATATATAAATATAGCATATAAGTATTTTTATAGTGTTTATTTATACCTGTATGATTATAAAAACATTGTAATAGTACTTTATGTGGCTCTTTTTATATATATAACGAGAGAGAAAGAGAGAGAGAGAGAAATAAATTATTATTATTATTATTATTATTATTAGCACCGCGTCTTACTACCCGTTCGGGTCATACGCACCTACGCTAATGTGTAATGGTAGGGTGATTGTGAGATGAAATGGAGGACCTACAGTTTAACGTGGAATCCGAACCACGGTGGAGGCCTGGCATTCCCGAGAGAAATAAAATTAATTCTTATATCTAAACAACTTTCCAAATTTTGACGAACCTACAGGCTTATTTATTATGTTTTAAATATCAAAACCCTAGTTTTTGTACTATTTTTTTAATCTCTTTTGTATAGTCAAATGGTTTTTGACAAATTTACTAAAAAGTGTTATCATCCCCCACTTGCTCCACGTTATACTAATTAAATCTACTCACATGTTTAAAGTGATTGGCTAAGTATGAAGAAGGTAGAATATTACTATTATATCATGTTTTTTTGTAGGAATAGTCCTATACCTTTTAGGAAACACCCTCTGGTACGGAATTTGCTGCCAGACCCTCTCGTCTCTGGTGAACCCGGACAGGACGAATAAATCCTAGAGGTAGTGAACGCGCATTAGTGATACGTTATATCTAGGAAACCACCATCAGTCACCTGTCGATATTTGAAACTCAACCTCCCTTTGTTAATTACAATACAGTCCATGGTGATTGGTGATCTTGTGAAACACTATTGATTTGGCACCATTTCTGAACTTTAAGATTATATTTAAACTAAAGTTTATAAATAGATCAACCGATGGTCTCTTACATTTTACAACTTGGTTAACTCTCAGGGAAAGCAGTTCAAAACAACGAGATTACCCTCGGTAAAATTAGACTAGTTTATAGGTAAAGTACCAGTGGTCTATATAGCCCACTATCAAAGTCCTTTTCCCTCCTCACCCCACTTTTCAAAACTCAACAGAACACCCCCCTTTAACCCTGGATCCAACCAACCCCCTTCCCTTCCAACTCCTCTATACTTACACTTCTGTCAGATAACTACGTCAGATTACTCTAAATGCAGAACAAAGCCAATCGTTTAAATGTTGTTCCCCCTAGGTTGGTAACAGATCCTCGAGTTTATCCTCGTAACTTCTCTATCCTAGTACTACCAACTGCTCCTACAACTAACTTTTAATGAGCGGCCAGCCAGGGTAATTACTTAAACGGTGTGGAAAGGGAGTATGTGGGTTTTGGGAACGATATTTTGATCAGAGGAAAGAGAGGAGAGAAAAAAATTGGTTATTTTCTGTATAATATAAAAATGACACCCCACAAACCTAAAACAGGGACTAAAGTATGTTGGGGCAAGCGGATAAATAATAGGCAAAGTACCGATAGTTTGAAATTGGGTATAAGATAGCACACATTTAGCTATAATTATATATATTATGATTGTAATTGGTCAAATGTATTGGTCAATGCATTCTACAGTTATGTTGGAACAAAAATTCAGACAGATAGACGTAATGCTAAATTATCAAGTAAAAACCGAACCTCGCGATGCTTGGTCAGTTAATTTCTGTGTTTAATTTGTTGTGAAAGTAGTGTAACTATTAGCACCATACCCATTTCGGTGGCCGCATGGTCTAACGCGCTACTCTCGTGTTGGACTAGGTCACTGAAGATGGAGAGATCGGGGCTCAATCCTGGTTGGGTGCATTGAGATGTTTTCCTAAATGGTTTTCTAATCTCCCTCCATGCAAATGCAGGTACATTTACTCTAAATTAAACCTTCCTAATACCTAAACCATTAGTGTAATTAGTACATAGTCGTATAAACTGAACGGGTTGGAAGACGCGGTGCTAAGAATTAAAATTAACGCCATGTGTTTAGAAAGTGAATGTTAATTACGGTACTTAAAATAAAATAAAATTTATAGACAGCTCTTATCTTTGGCCGTCGCGTCGGGTCGAATACTGTAGTAGTAGGTTTTATCATATCCGTAGTCATGCATGTCAAGTTGTAATAATGTTTCATCACCTTCCGAGAACCGAAAAGGACAATGGATGTCATTACTTGGAAACGTAGATGGGGTCATTAAAGTGTTGAAATTTATCAATGGGGCAAGACATTTAAAGTGGTATTATGCGAAGGGCACGGGAACTAGCATCGAATGCATTTTAAAATCAAGAAAGCAATAACCAATAGCACTTGAAGAAAAGGAATGTGAGTTGTTTAGGTCAAATTATTGAGTTGTACTACCGGCCTCATAATATCTTTGTTCGAAGTTTGTTTTAAAACTACGTTTAAACATGGAGATTGAAGTTAAAATATTTAACGTAAAGAGCTGGTTCCCCAACGAATAATACCTAACCTAGATCAGCGCGGAGCCGACGTCAAATAAGAGTGCAAATACATGTATTTTAGTTTATACAATAGTTGGATCCAAAAAATGAAGCCGTTTTACCATATTACAAAAATAAGAAAAATAAAAATATTTAAAAAGTCAAAATGCAAAACTGTGTTCGAATAAAGAATGCATAAAACCGGACTTAGATATTATGTTTTCTGATATAAGAGTAATCGTGAATATAATATTCTGGTTAATAATTTGTCAGATAGGTTTAAAGACCATTAACGTCTCTGAAGGGAATATTTCAATCCGTATGAATTTATTATGAAAATTGAAGTTCTTAAACTTTAAAGACACAGAACCAATCCTTAATCATCTAAAATGCTGTGTTGTGACCCTATTAAAAATTACTATTTGTTTGAGGAAGGGTATTACTATGTTTTAACTATGTGAGGTACAGATCTCCATTGACCAGGAAAAGTACACATTTATTGACCAGTGCGAGTTTAGATATCATTAGTCCCAAACAGTTGATTAAATATAATAATAATAATAATAATTGAGTTAAATGCTATAAATATTGACGCAGATTAATATGTTTGCTTTGTTTAAAATATTCTTTCGTCCAGAATCCTACCACACTGCACATTTATAACGAATGCTTGATTTAAATTTCAGTTATTCTTAATCTAAAACCAGTCTCTTCATTCATAGTCTATCGTTAAATGCCTAACTACTCCATTTGTTAAATTATATAATTATATATCTAAAGAAATTGGTCATAAATTAAGTTCCAATTTCAATTGAATGGGGTATTAATTCATTAAAGGGTATTTATTAGCTTTTGGAATGTCAAATAGTCCATAAGTATATTTTAAAACGGGGTATTTAAAGAAACTTTATATATATATTAGCATATGCACTATATATATATATATATTAGCACATGCACAATAGCACAATAATATATATATAATTAGCAAATTTATAAATATATATATATGTATATATATATATTATTAGCACATGACCTATACACTAACTTAATTCTAAAACAGACGCAGTACCAAGTACCCCGGCTGTTAATTCAACACTTTGAAAGAGGATCGAACCCGAAACACTTAGTTCATTAGATTAAGTACCACACAGGAATACTCTTCCAATGGTGAGCTAACTAACTATATGTATAAATATAGTGTCGAGGTCAAACTGATCGAAAAGTCTCCACTAAACATAGAATAAACCCCACCATAATTATTCTGGTGTTTTCCCACGCACGGGGGCAGTAAATATTGCTGACCAGTCCACCCAGGTGGTCATAAACCACCCTTAAAGTCACCACAGTGTCCTAGGGGAGAATAGGGGAAGGGAGTGAAGGGGGTAGGAGTTTATGTCTACATAAAGGGGCTGAAATAAATTAAATAATGATAAACGTTCACGCTTCCTTCTGTATGTCCTGAGAGAACGTTGGCCGTAGAAGGTACTAGATCTGCCCCACTTTTAAATTTTTCAACAGTCGCCACTGAGTCGTAGGATGCTGCTAGTCCCTGGTGCATATAGTTCACGAGGCAAACTTAGTAAATTGTGGGCTTTGATTTATTATATGGTTCGACTTAATATAGCATTAATAATAATATTGCATTTATGCCGTTTTCTGAGAGCACTAAAGAGGTATTTTGAAGCAGTGAGTGTCTCCAAGGGATGCAAGTGGGGCGTTATCATGCAGGATAACATTGTTTAACACTTCACTAGACCTAGTAGGTCCCAGGTTCTAGTCTCATGGGGATTCAAATGGAGTGCTATCATTCAAAGTACCATTATTTCACACTCCATTTGTAGAATTAAAAACATAGCATTGACATATTTATTTTTACAGATAAAAAAGGTAAACTATGAAATATTAAATTAGATAATTTTAAAGGACATTTCATACAAAAGTCTCAATTCTGAGATCAAAATAAATTATTATAATTATGGATCTATCCTTCCTTAGTTATATAAACGTCATTTTCAACACGGTCACAACAGAATATTTTAATATTGTTAAATCATTGATCATTATTTATATACTCGTAGTAAAATCCCACAGAAAATACAGTAGCTTGAGGACTGAGGATGTTTCCATTCGCGTAAGTAGCGAGCGTCCTTAATGCCCCATACACACGAGCAATCATTAATAAAAATATAATTCCTTTAAGAAAATGAGTTTGTTAAGTAAGCATAATTTAATAATTTGTTAGATAAAATATTAATGCATATTTTGAAACAATTTGGCTCTCCTCTAGAATTATAAATATACTTTTAGAATACCACTATTTAAAAAAACTTTCCTTAATTTATTTTCTAATTAGAGATCTATTAGTTTGAAAGCTAAAATGAACATCGTTGTCACTTCTTAATTTGTTAAGACCAGCTTGTCCCGCTGCTAGCAACCAAAATGGCAGTTCTACCATGGACACAGAATAAGGAGGAGGTATCTCAAGGCTTGCGCTCTTAATCCCCCTCTTTCTCCTTCTGTTAGCAAGGAGCTAGTTCTTCATTCCGCACCCCACCACAACCCTTCAGCATCAAGACGAGACGTTACGAAGGGGGCTGGTTTGGGGAGGGGTGGAATCAATACAGACACCCTTACCGACCGGCTAACAGAGAAGGGGATTGAAGATGTGTTTGGGGTGGGTCTCTGGAAAACGACGTGATACTGACGTAATACCTCAGCTGGTGCAATTCGTCCATTCCCAGTGGCTGAGTGGTAAGGGAGGCCGACTACAGATCTAAGGGTCCTTGATTCTATCCCGCCTGTCCCAACGACTGAGTGGTAAGGGAGGCCGACTACATATCTAAAGGTCTTTGGTTATATCCCACCTGTCCCCAAGTCTGAGTGGTTGAAGAGGACAACTTAAACTCTAAAAGTCCCTGGTTCCATCCTGTCTGTACCCATGACTGAGTGGTTGGAGAGGACGACTACAGATATAAAGGTCCCTGATTCCATTCTGTATGTCTCCATGACTAAGTGGTTAGAGAGGACGACTACAGATATAGAGGTCCCTGGTTCCATCCTGTCTATCCCCATGACTGAGTGGTTGGAGAGGACGACTACAGATATAAAGGTCCCTGGTTACATCCTGTCTGTCCCCATGACTGAGTGGTTGGAGAGGACGACTACAGATATAAAGGTCCCTGATTCCATCCTGTTTGTCTCCATGACTGAGTGTTTGGGAAGGATGACTACATTTTGAAGGGTCCCTGGTACCATCCTAACTAACCCGGTGGATTTTAATTTGGGGTGGTTCCTTTAAATCTTTCAACAATTAAAAATAATTTCAAATTAACACAAAATAAAGTAGGTTTTTTAATTTTGGCAGTAATATTTACCTTTTCACAATTCCTTGGAGAAATTAAATACTATAATCCTAAAGTAAATAAAAAACCTATATTATAAATGATGTCAACGTTTCGTGACACCTGACTCGGACATAGTCGTTTTCACAAGATTATCTGTTTTTTATATGTGTGTCTGTTCAACAGCTTAGAGTCAAAACTGTATTACTTCGTATTAACGTATTTAATAAAGTTCCCCAAAGTAGTTTTAAAAATCATCTATATGCCTTCAAAACCACGGGGAGTTTACATGAAGCTGTGAAGAGAGTAAAGCTAGTTTCTACAAATCAGGTCTAACGGTTTTAATTAAAAATCATATCTAGGCTTCTTTTAGCATTTCATACAAAATTGTTTTTCTTATTTTCCCGAAAACAGGATTTATAATACTCCTTACATAAACGAATATCTAGAGTTTCGATATGTTATCTGGAATAGCTCCGCAACTCTTTGAGATAAGAAAGGATGTATCATTGCAAAGTTGTAATATTATTAAAAATACAATTATTTTAACTGAAATATTATGTCATAAGATTAATAGTTTCGGTTATATGTTTAAAAATTGAGGTCTGGCAAATATGGAATTGAATATTTTGAGCTTTAACTAACTCCAAGTAATTAGTAAAGTTTTAAATTAGAAACTTAAAAAAAAAGGATCAGTAACTAATAGAATAAACGGTGACAAACATTTCCTAGAGTTATTCTATGTAGGTTAATTGTATTTTTGGTTGGGTGAGAAAAATAAAACTATGAAAATAAAAGGATAACGTAACCAAAGATAATCGAAAATGAGTGTGAACGAGAGTAGTGATTACCTAATTAAAGATCAAGAGAAAGCTCGTGCCTAGCTATTGGCATCGGAGCAATTAAAATAAACACATACTGACATGGCTCTAAGAACTATTATGTTCTTTGGTCTGGTGTGTTGTGGTGGTATTATGTTTTTCATTATGTTCTGTAACAGTGTATATGAGGTCATTCATGCTATTTGGTTAAATGTGATAAGTTTTTATTCCATTATATTTCTGTAACAACGTTTATTATTTAGTTTTACTTATATTATGATCGGTCTTAGGAATATATGATCTGTAGAATTCGTCTGTTTGTGCACTCAGTTTTATTTAGCTCCACGTATTACCAACCGTTCGAGTTATACGATAATGTACTAATTACGCTAATATATTAGGAGTTATAAAGGCTCAGTTTAGTGATTGTGTACCAGAATTTGCGTGGATGTAGATTGGAAAACCATTTATGAAAACACACTCTCAGTGCACCAAACCGGCATCGAAGCGCGATCTCCCCATCTTCAGCAGTCTAGTCTACTGTGACAGTAGAGCCGTAGATCATTCGACCATCGAAGTAGGTCTCACTTTGTTGATGTATCCATGGGATGGATTTTTTCAAATATTTAATACAATTTAACTTATTGATCGCGCTAGTGGTTTTGGGATTATTTTTCCTTCTATTTTTCATAATTTGTGAGAAGTTTATCTCTATACGAGGAAATTGAATATAGTTCGCAATCTCTGAGCTATAAACAAATTACTCAATTTTTAGGCAAAGGAGCAAGACATTTTGCGTGGTGTGCCATTCTATTTATTGTATAGCTACTGTATTGCACCCACATTTTATGGAGGGAGAGTGGAAAGTCATTTAGGAAAAATCATTTTTAGTGCACCCAACCAGGATATAGCTTCAATCTCCCTGTCTTCAGCAGTCTAGTCCAATACGAAATTAGCACTTAATACCACGTGGCCACCGAAGCGATAAATATGTCAATTTAGCTTGTATAAGTAATTTGGAGTAAATATAGTTGCATTTCTGAAGAGGGAGCGTGAGGAACTATTTTATGGTAAATATTTCAGTACACCTTGCTGGGATTATAGCCTCTACTCCATCACTGGCAAACACATACTTTAAGAGACTGATTTTTCCTCCACATAAATGCAAGGTACAATACATACATTTCCTCTAAGATATATTTTCCTCTTTTCTGTATCCCTCAGTGTGAAGTTCAGAATATCTAGGACGCTAAAAAAAAATTCGGAACACAAGCAACAACCAAAGTTATGCCAGTGGTTAGGCTTTTATTACTTTAAACTCCGTTTATTCAGTAGCTGGATGTAGGCCAACATTGTACAATACACACATCCTACCTCGTCCGGCGAGAATCTTTGAGATAGCAATTAGCACTAAATGAGCAGGACTTCTGAGAGTGGAGGTAAAAGGGAAAGAGGTCACATAAAGCAAACACCCCGTGGATGGCCCACGTCTTTAAAGAAAAACACGACGCCAGAGCGTCTCTTGTACTTCTCTCCCCATGTGCGAGAGAAAGGTCCAGTTATACAAGCAGACCAGTAACGCGGTGGGCGGTGGCATATAGAACCACCGTATTCTGCACACACATAAGACATATACTGGTCAGAATGTCATCCTTTCTAGACATATATATATAGTCATCGTTAAGAGGGCCATCTACAAGAGTGCTGAGAAAAGTTGCAGACATATAGAAATATCGCATTATTTAAGAAGTGGTTTGCAACTACAAAATATGGTCCATGACAAAATAAATCAACATGCATACATATAATAAATTTAAAACAAATCACGGAAAGTTGAAATTTTTAAGGCCGTCCCACGCAAAATGTGTCAGGTTTTATGTGAATATAAATGATTACAAACCTGGATCTATCCTTCCTCAAACAAATTCAGTTATTTTTAACAGGGTCTAAACATAGTACTTTAAAACAGTCGAGGATTGCATAAAACTTCAAAACTGCGTTTCCCGTAAGAAATAACTTACAGCAGTATGATATTTACCTTCATTTGGATGGTGCCGCTAAGGGCATACAGGCGAATAATGAATGGATTTTAGTATCTGTTGTTTTTGTTTTGAAACAGTTTGTACTGTCTTGATTAACAAACTTTTGTACCAAAATAAACAAAAATGAGGGCCATCCTTACAATTTTCAATAAAAAAATAAAAAACTTCTTAGAATATTAAAGGGTTTGATAGGTTATAATTATAAATCGTTTTGATTCCCTTGTAAATGTAGGGAATGCCAGGCCTCAAACGTGGTTCGGATTCCACGTTAAAATGTAGGTCCTCCATTTCATCTCACAATCACCCTACCATTACACATTAGCGTAAGTGACGTATAACCCGAACGGGTAGTAAGACGCGGTGCTAATAATAATAATAATTATTATTATTTTGATTCCAATAAACATGGCAGTAAATTTTACATAGCAATGGAAATAATAGATAAGATAGCCCCGAGGGGTTTTTGGAATTGGATATTTAACGCTAAATTATCATTATTATTAACACCGCGTCTTACTACCCGTTCGGGTTATACGCACTTACGCTAATGTGTAATGGTAGGGTGATTGTTAGATGAAATGGAGGAACCTACAGTCTAACGTAGGATCCGAACCACGGGGAAAGTCTGGCATTCCACACATTCACATGTTGTGATTAATACATGTCTTGTCAGAGGTGAAAGAAGGTTTTGGCAATCAGATAAATCTGTGCCGGAACCGAGGATTGAACCCCAGACCCCCGCGACAGAAATCTGACACCTTAACCCTAGACCGACAAGTAACTTATGACTAGCCCTAAAATTAAGGGTAGCTTAGTGAAGGGCAAAAAGAGAAAAAGTTGATTTTATCAGAATCGGCTTTAACGAATTTAATTAAATCTCATTTCAAAACATTTATAAATATTCTAAACAAAATGGCTATTCTCAATATCTCAGCGAAATTACTTTATGGTATATGGTATATGGTATGGTCTATAGTATACGTAAATTATCATATTTTTTCCATATCTCCAAAACTATTTGAGATATGAAATTATTTATCATTGCATATATGTAGATTTATTTATATTACAAACATATTATTCGAAACATAATTTTATAAAACAAATAACTTTTAAGCTATACGCATATATATATATATATATATATATATTTTAACTTTTCGAACACTTAAAGGTAAGGTATTGCGACCGTAAAAAAACTAGCCTGAAATGTTAATGGATGTCGACGTCTGATCACCCCCCCGAACCCTAAAAAATTGTCTTTGCAATGCTGTCTATCTGTGTGTCTGTTTAAACTTAAAATTAAGAGTAGTTTAAGAAAAAGCGAAAAGAGAAAAAAATCGATTTTCTCAAAATTGGCTGTAATTATCGGGGATCCAATATCGATATTTTTTTATTGGTCCAAATATACAAATGAAGATACTAATTCTTTAAACATAAAAATTATTAAATTTAAAGCAAAAAGTCAAAAAATGTTTTACGTATGTCTAGCGCAATTTGTTCTCGGGTTTGATAATGTGTATTATATTACGAATTTTGAGTAAATATTTCCGTTTCTAAAGAATAGCGCGAGAAATTTCGTGCAAAGTTGCGTACCATTTATTTACTTACCAGAGCTGAATCTAGTATTGAGTAATTTCTACCTTTATTTTAAGGAGGTTATCTATTAATATCCCGCCTTGTTGATGTAGTTAGCTAACGAGCTAGTTTCGTGTTGAGATAGCTTGCCGAGGACGGGGAGCTCGAGTTTCGAGTCTCAGTCGGGTGAACTGGGGGTGGGGGGAGGGTGGAATGGTTTTCCACTGTCCCTCCACGAAAATGGGATTTCATTTCCTCTAAATCTAACCTTCCCAATAGCTAACCCATTAACGTAGCTAGTACTTAAGCGTATAACCCGAACGGGTAGAGAGAAGCGGTACTAAATAATTTAAAGAACTGTTTTTAATTATAGTCCTTAGATGAAATAAACTCTTATTTTAAAATAATCATTTTCAAGACTCTAATTTGAATATTAAATATGAGTTCTATCTAATTCTTAATTACTTATTTATTAACTTTTTTATAAGCATCAATGAGGTCCATAAAGTCAGTTTTAAAACAATGTAAATATTAGAAAATATCTCCGAAAACATTTTAGAACTTTTATGTTAATCAAGAAGAAAACAATTGTTTTTCCAAAAAAATATATAAAATGTTAGAAACAATTCAAAGCTCTCTTGACTAACTTTAATTTGTGACTATGTGGAGGAGGTGGAAGAGAGGAGAATGGCAGGGTTAGTTAAAGTACACCCGAACTATCGTGGATAATGTATAGGAGGAAACACTGCTAAATATTTTTACGTTTTGTACACTGTCTCTTATTTACCGTTTAGGATATTCGCCTGTATACACAAAATTTGGTAGGGATTGGAAGATATAATGTAGAGAAAATGTACCCGCACGTGTGTGCAGGGATAGTGGGAAAACATTTTTATCACCGTTCATTTGTTCAGATTATAAGCATCTATTATAATTACTAACATGAGATAATGAAGGAAGAACTTTAGAAGTAATCTACCTGTTTTTCTGGGAAGGAGTGATGCAAAACATTTAGGAAAAACTTACTTTAGTGAACCCAACCGGGATTCAAACTCCTATCTCCCCACCATAAGCAGGCCAGTCTAACATGAAATTGACGCTTTAAGTCATTCGGCAACTGAAGTGGCCTGGGAAACCATTTAGAAACACTCTCCAACCGCTGCTGTACACCTGATTGAGATTCGAGCTCCAATCTATTTATAGCCAGTAATCCAGTCAACTGTGATAGTGACGCCTTAGACCACGCGAACACATATGAATATTATAAATAAATCAAACTTAGATATATTCCCTCTGTAGTTCGGGCCGGGACAACAACCCCAGCCACGAACGTTCTGATTGCGTTAGAAAATATCATTTGAATACTTTAAACAATTATTTTCTTATACTTACTTTTATTACTCAAATTTTTTCTTCACTGTCACATCATGAAACATGCCACACTTATCGTTGTGTAACCAACCACTAAAAATTAATTTTTAGAAGAGTGACATAACCACTTATACATTACATTCCAGGATCTCTCTCCTAAACAGTGGTCACATGGTCCAAGGCTTCAGCCTTAAAATATACTAGATTTCCAATCATGTGAAGAGTTCAAGCTTTGGATCTCATGGTGGTTGCGCTTGTAGAAGTAGTTTTTACAACAAGTGTTTTGCATCTGTGATCTAATCAATATAATTTCCCCGCTATAGTATGTGTACTGTCTATCAAAACTTCTTCGACTCTACTCCTTAGATTAAGCCGTTAATATCTTTTAATATTAACTTAATTTTAAAAAATGTATTATCGAGGATATTATCAAGTTTATAGGTATACAACCATATTTAATTATCTATTATATTGTAAAAGTTTATGCGATATAAAACAATATATAATTAGCCAAGTTAATGAAGAAACTATGTTATTAGCAAGATTATTACCACTGCTTGTACAATATATACCAATATTTTATTTTCCAGATTAATATCAAAACTTTTATGGTATAAATAAATATTTTTAGTCAGACTGTACTTTGTATTGGACCATACCAAGTAGTTCTTACAACCAGCCAAAGATATGTTACACCTTCAGGTTAGTAGCAGATATATTCGATACCATTTACATTTGGAGATTAACCCGAGTTTCTTGCAGACCGACCCCACAGACAATGACAAACCCAGAGGGTTTAAGGGAGGTTCAAACGACCCCCATCCCTCTTCCTTTTTACCAAACTCTTGTGATGGCTCCTGACCCTCGGGCTAAAACCTGAAACGCAAGGAAAACGCAGCAAATAAATAGCGTACCAATAATTACTCCACGGGATGGGATCAGATTGTTATCTGTGATATAGCGAAGTATTCGCCCGAAATATCGGTTGGCACGACTTAAGCCTAGTCTACATTCTCGATATCCGTAAGGTCCTTTAGCCGTAGTACGTTGGAGGTCGACTACACTGTAAAAAATTGTTGTGCTTTGTACACACAGCTCTTAACCGTAAGTTCGTACTACATAACAAACCGTAGACGTTGGATAAAATTTAACTTTCCAAGGACAATCGCTATGGACTGAAACAGATAACCAACGACAGGTAAACAAATACATAAACATTGATATAATTTACGAATTCCAATGAAAACGTCAATAAAGGAAATCTGGTGAGCCTCGGGCCAAATACAACCCACGTTCACTGAAAATGTGGCTCTCACAGTATCGTGTAGTATAATTAAGGTGAAGTCCTGAGGGGTGGTTGGAAAATAGATAATGATTCAAATTAAAATTTTTATTTAAAGAGATTACGATTGCATTTTAATATAAATTTATTTGATTAGTAAAAATATGCAAAAATATAATATTTTTTAACCCTAACTTGTTTTGTGAACGGGTGTGTGCGTGAATATTTCATAATACATTTTGGGATATTCGTAAATATATTTGGCAGTAAAATCTTGAAGATTTTACTAACCAAGAATACAATTTATTTTATAATATAAGTACTGAAAATAACTGTTTGTTAAGGGTCGTTTGTGAGCCTATAAACATATAATGGGATTAATAAATATATATTCTTCCTGCGGTGCAAACTAATCATAATATTTGGCCCTTGGGATGAAAAACCTTGGAAAATCCTGGAAAAGTTTTAAAGTATGCCAGATTAATGTTGACGTTTAGGTTGAGGCTTGACTTTCGGTTGAGTGCATAAGCTACGATTTTTATATCCTAGTTCGGATACACATTTTATAAACTTTCCTACTAAGATTAAGTTGTTATTAACAAAATTTTAGTTATAAACTAATCTTTTTGCTCTCATCTTCTGTGACTCTCTTAGAATCAGGTCAAATATATTTAATATTAGCCTGCTCGTCCTGCACTCTTAGATTAGATATGTTTAAGCAAATAGCAGTAAAATATCTCTACTCCCTTTAAGAGCATTATTATTGCTTGGTGAATTAATAAAGCCAGAGTGACTAAATGTGACAAATAAGCTATGAAATGGACTCGAGATTGGTTTTCGAATATTAAATAATGAGATATATTGTGTAATGTATTAGGTTTAAGTAACTTAAATTAAGTAAAAGAATTATACTATATTGTAAGATAGACAAATAACTAAATGTATTTATTGTATATTTATACTATTACATGTGTGTACGACATCTATGGTGAGGCACCAACTGATAAGCACATTGTGCTTGGCTGGACAATGTTTAGTGCATAAATATGTACTCCTGATACAATAAATAATAAAAATAAGACAAAAGTATCACTATTAATAGTAGTAGTAGTAGTGTTTGGATAAAAAATAAGTAGTAGTGTAATTATTAGTAGTAGTAGTAGTATTAGTAGTAGTACTAGTATTAGTAATAATATAGTAGTTTTAAATTTTGTGCTAATGCTAATGAACTTATCAAGTTTAGGCTATTTAAAACATGTTTATTTATATA
The DNA here is from genome assembly GCA_902141385.1 of Timema californicum. Lineage (NCBI taxonomy): Eukaryota > Metazoa > Arthropoda > Insecta > Phasmatodea > Timematidae > Timema > Timema californicum. The sequence continues at coordinate 388,587 of CABFOW010000017.1, forward strand.
AGTATTTGCTACTTTGTGTTTAAAAAAGTTCAAAAAAATTGCAGAAATAAAATTGATAAAAATGTTGTGTTTCAGGTACAGTACCTTGAGAAGAGACGAAGAAAATACAAAATCCAAGAATGACTCCTAAAGGAGGGAAAAATAAAAAATGTTACAGCTATCAAGTTTAACACAGCCCAAATCAATGTTCGAAGTGACTAAGGGCTCACTCTCGTAATGGACTTGATTTCCGGTGACGAGTATCATGGGTTGAATCTCGGTCAGATGTACTGTGAAGGGTTTTCCTTAAAATGTTTGCCACTCTTCTTCCACGCAAATGAGGATACATTTAATTTAGATTAAATCTTTCCCATAATCCAATTAGCGTAAATATGTGGATTGGCGGAACGGGTACCATCACGTGGTGTACCAATAAATGAAGAGGAGACCACACCTGTGGGTACGTGGACAAAGGCATCAGTCTCGTGGGGTTTGTCGATATAATGAAAGAGCTTGAGTATTGAATCCCAGATGGATGTACTGGGATGTTTTTTGAATAAATGGTTTCCCACTGAACCTCCACGTAAATCAGGGTACATTTTCTCTGAACTTCAGTTTCTTCCTTAAGAATTAATTATAAATACGCATGTATCCCAGACGTGACGCACGGGAACAAATAAATCATATTTTTATATGGGAAATAATATGTATTCTATAACATGTGCAAGACATCCAAGGTTTACGCCCTAGGGAAGTAAGATTAATTATAATAATATCAAAATATAGTATTTCATTTAAAATCAAAGTGGTTAATGATTTTATTAGAGAGGTGAGATACTCGAATATAGTATTATGAACAGTACACCTGCATTAGCATGGAGAGAATGTAAAACACCTTATAAGGTAAATATTATGTGAACAAAATCCCCCTCCGCCTCCACCAACAATGCATCTAGTCAAGATTCTAACTTCATGACCGCTTTTAGTCATAGACAATCCAGTATATTGCAATATTGACGCACTAGACCACGTGACCACTGGTGCTGGCTTGCAAATACTAACAGCCACCATCAACTGGAGAGACCAGATATCGGATTCTGATGTGGGTGAAATTTCTTTTTCCTATGATTGGTGCCAAAATAGATGTTTATGTGTTCAATATAAAATCATTATTGAGACCTGATATATTGTTTAGCATTTTTCAAAATCCTCAAAAGTTATTATGAATAAATAATAGAAAATAATCGGACAGGAGGTGATGTACATAAATGAAAAACAAAATAAAAAATACTTTGTATAATTTATGGCGTCAGAGAATTTGAAAGTATGTACTGCAAGTGATCAAGATGGATGACTGGATGACGCAAGGGGACCACTTACGTAGCTTTTAGCATAAATTAAGAGAGTTAATGAATAGTATTTTGGAAACTTATTATTAATTAATATATATATGTTACACCCATTCATTAATTGTGAAAACTTCTGCCCATTCCATGAGCTGACCCTTTCACGAACTGTAAAAAAATAAGCCTAGTCTATGAATTTGTTCAGCGCTTGTGTTGCTCAGTATATTAACGGGTTATTTCGTGAAGTTGGCAGCTCCACTCTATACACAATTCATTAAATGGACGAGTTTTCTCCTGATTCATGAAATAAACAAGTAAAGAACTGGTTCAATATTTAAACTAATTTAAGTTTTAATCGTTTAATAATGGAAGGTTTATTTTAGTAAAATATCTTAAAAATTATTTTAGGTAAGCTTATATTATTTAGTACAATATGTTTCAGTTAGTACAATTTATGCCCAGTTCGTGAAATTGTCAAACGAAGAAGCTAGTTCACGGAATGAGGAGAAATTTTCCCAATTCATGAAATGGGCAGTTTCACTATTGGAGTGTCGTATGTATACTAATATATACGTAATCAATTTAAAATGTATATTTTAATTTTATTTAAATGTAATGTAGTATTAGTTGAAACTACTGAGAAAGGGGGAAGGGGATATAATATTTGCATATTGAAAATATTTCATACTCCTGATATTTAGTGTCACTGGATTGTATAAAAAAAAATCAAGAATATATACGATAAACATATAGTCTAAATGAATAAGCCATTTACCTAATTTTAAAATCAAGTTCAAATATTGTATTATCCTATTTTAGTACGTATAAATAATTATAATGTATGTTTATAAGCTTTTTACATAAATTATGAAACTGTTTCATATTGTGCATATATCATGTACTGTACATCTACATGTCTTATACACAAACATTTTATTTGAGATATATGTTTCAAAACAAAATATGGCTGTGCATTTTTAAATTTGAAAATAATAAGACTTGTTCTTATTATATTTTATCAGTTTGTTATTTAAGGACGTAAATTAAAATTAATACTTCCAAGTTATATATTTGTATTTATGTTAATCGGTGAATATATGGACGATTAATGACAGACTATCCGATATAATAAAATTATTATTGATGTATCTAAAAAAATTCCTTGAGATTTATATTTCCACTAAAATACAAACATGTCTTAACTATTGCTGGACTTTACTACAAACCTAGTGATTTGGACAGGCAAGAAATATGTCCGGATAAAACGACTAGTATAATAAATATAAGAGAATTAGTTGTATCTGATTACTATGACTTATTTTAGTTTTAAAAATTACACCTGGCCCCTGGAACTATACATGAGCTTAGATGCCCAGGTGTAACATTCTAAATTTTATTGCTGATATCGGTGAACAGCTCATGATCCTTATCAAAAGATAGTTAAAATAATCATAATATTAATTAATTTAAATGATAGATCTAAGATTAGAAATATTAAATGTTGTTCTTTACATGTACTGTACAATTTTTAAGTTTAAACATGCTTATAACTGATATATAAATATATATATATATATATATATATATATATATTTATTTATTTAAGAGCTTTAAACAGGCAACCCATAAAATGAAAACGAAATGGAAAAGTAAGCAACGTTAAAGCTATTTATGAAATAATGAAAACAGCATTATATTCATGGTTTATACAGTTATATAATAATCTAGTAAATATATAAAAACAAACTTTTTTTAATAAAACGTGTGTCATATTAAAATAAACTAATTAAACCATATGATGATTAATTTAACTTTCCCAATCATCTGCACCATTGAAAAGAGCAACAATCTAGTATTGTTCGAGCTTGTAGAGCAACTCGTAAATCGGGGCTCAAATCCTGGCCGGAAGTAATATGTTATTTTCAAAAATGTTTTCTTACATATCCTTCAAACAAACAATTTGTGCATTTTTTCTCAGTTCTATCTCCCTCCTTTACTCCAAGAGTGTAACTACGGGGATTTCTCACCCAGACGAGTAGTCAGCCACTTTATACTTAAAATGATTCATAAACCATTTAATAATGGATTTGTGAATATGTTTCTGTTCCCTGTAGCTCAAAGTTCTGAACGCACATGTAGGAGCGTTAACGAGACATATTTAATTATAGAACAATCCTATGGCTTGAAATATCACCCTGTTCCATGACGTGGAAAGATACATCCGCGTCGAGTCACACCTTTCTCTTCTCGTGTCTATTTTAAGAGGTGGAGGGAGCATCATGTCAATTACTTTACCGGTGTGTCAATCTTTTACAACACGTGTCCGCAGGTAGGATGACATGTTTTACATATTCCGACCACCGCTGTCTTTGTCCTAATTCTGGCTGGGCTGTCTTACGTCACAGAGAAGTTCAGCCTGGCCTTTAGATTAAAAAAAATCGTTACACCTAAAACACATTGGCTTTGGTAACTTTTTAAAGAAGAGTGACGTCCTTAAATATAGTGATCAGGCTATGCGTATATTTCAATGATTAAAATATTTCCAAATTTATATTTATTTATTTATTTATTGTTGGCACCATGTTCTAAGAATTTTAATTACGGTAGTGGAGTAGGGTGGGGAAGGTAGAATTTATAAAGAAAATAATCTCACATTTGTATGAAGTAAGATTGTGAAACCGTTTAAAAAAAAAAATCGCCCCGTACCCTTTTTTTGAGTCTTGAAACCTGACTTACCCATCACCGGCAATAGCTGATCCTGACGTTTTGTTTTTAGGCTCCATCGATTCGGGTGTTATTAAAGTTGCTAAAAAGAGTTTTATATGTTCTTATGTCGGGTCATGTTATATGCTGTGATCATTTTTTATATATATTTTTAAAAATCCATAAATTCATACTAATAGTGTAGTAAAAATATGATTCAAAGCTTTTAATTGTACTTACCGCCTTTTTAATGTACATGAGTAGGCCTGTAGTCGGTTTACGAATATTTGGTTGGACTTTAATAACATTTTGAAAATCATAAATAAGAGCTTCTGTAGGTCTAACCTTCCAACTCACAAATATTTTCTGTAAATATTATGGTTAAATTTAAATATAGGGCCTAGTTAAAAATGGCCACTAGACATGGGATTTGAACCTCGTAGCCCTACTTGGTGCCCGAATTATCTACGAATGAGCTGTTCAGGATTCATCTCGTATCACCTCACAACTAAAAAAGTTAAGCATTTTTTTGTATTTTCTGATTTTCTGTTGCTTTTTTGAGAAAGTTGTTACAAATCGATTAGTACTAGAGTTTATTTCGATCAACAAAAAGGAAATGATTGCAAAAAAATATATCTTAAAGTCCTCTTTGTTTGGCGTAAGAAACGCACAACCCTTGAGCTGCATCTAAGTTGTCCCAAACAAAGTAGAATATGTTATTAGTCAAGGAAGTAAAGTACTCTATAATACTCATATTTTTAAATTACTGTCAAATATGAGTTTTTGTTTGGAGTAATTTTGAAAAAGGGTTCGACTTTGAATTTAATTTATATCTGCGAAATGGTTAATTTTATAAACAGTAAATTATATTTAAGATTATACTAATAACATAAATAACCTTATAAAATATCTAAAATTATTCAATTAACTTTAGAAACAGGTTATTAGATAAACTGTAAAATTAGGGTGACCTGGCGGCCTAGGGGTAAGGTGTCAGAATTCTTAGCTTGTGGTCCGGGGTTCAATCCTCGGTCCCGGCACAGATGTATCTGATAGCCAAACCCTTCCTTCCCCTCTGACAAGACATGTATTAATCACAACTTGTGAATGTGTGGAATGCCAGGCCTCCACCGTGGTTCGGATCCCATATTAAACTGTAGGTCCTCCATTTCATCTCAAAATCACCGTATCATTGCACATTAATGTAAGTGTGTACAACCCGAACGGGTGGTAAGACGTGATCCTAATAATAATACTGTTAATAATAATAATAATTTTGTAAAATTGATATAAGTGAAGCTGAACCAGTTTTGTTTCAAGGTGTACAAGTTATTACTCATAGTTTAAGAAATAGCCTGCGATGGACGTGTGAGGTCATCGGTCACTTTGGCTCTATCATAAAAAACACCAATTTCTCTGGGTCAGCTTTTATACTGTCTCTTGTTCAAGTTCACTAATAATTTACACCAAATCTACAATTAAAGCTAGTTTATGTGACTCGCTAAAAGTGACAAAACACAAGGTGAGTTAATTCAGACGTCTTTTTATGCAAATTTCCTAGTGGCTAACCAATTTGAATTGAGACCGTATTCTTCACAGGGACACTCACCCTGGCCTTTAACAAGATTAGAATAGTTTCATCTAAGATAAAAGGGGCATCACAACGTTGTTTTAGATAGGGATGTGGCTTATCTTCTTCTTTCGAGGTAAAAGTAATACTTTCCACCCCAAAATTAAAATTAGACAAGCCTTAATTTTGATCTTTCTTCCAAAAATAGAATGACTTTCATTGACCAACCTAATTTAGCCCTGCATTAGGCTCATTACTAACACTTAGTAATAGAGGTAGTTGTTATAATAAATTTAAAAAAATATCATTAATAATAATAATAATAATATTTAACACTGCGTCTTACTACCCGTTCGGGATATACGCTTTAAGTACTAATTACGCTAAAGGATTAGGAACTGGGAAGGTTGAATTAGAGGAAGTGAACCCGCATTTGCGTGGAGGGGGAGTGGAAAACCATTTAGGAAAAACCAAGATTCGAACCTCGATCTCCCCGTCCTCAGCGGTTGAGCTCAACATGACTAGCGCGTTAGCCAACTACGCCACCGAGGCGGGTAATACCATTATTATATTGTCCAATTAAGGTATTACCATATTAATGTGTTTGTAATTAAAACAGTGACCTCATTGTTAAGTATCAATATTAATATTAATATTATTAAATCTTACCTTCCTCAGCCTTTAGGCTGGTATCCTACAGACGTCAATGTTTAAAGATAATAATAAAACTTAAAACCAACCGAAGAAAGAATGAGTAAAAGATATGCCTATGATTTTTTCTAATTTAAAACTATATTTTTGTATTATTATATCCACCAATCTTCACGTATCACAATACGTCAGAGATATCCACAAAAAGACGTAACACTAAAAGTAGAGTTTATAAAGGTACAATTTAAGGATACTGTACGTGCATTTGCGTGGTGGAAGAGTAGATACACAAACTATGTAAAAAATAAACACTTCAACACAACTCGTTCTGGTTTCAAACTGGCAAACCCTTACGGAAATAGAATTACGCATTGGTCCGTGTGCCCACCAGTGTGGGTTGTAAATAAATATGATAAACTAACTAGTTATTTCCTACCGACCATCAACTAATGCTCAATTGCATTTGGTAACATTTATAACTGTAGGCAATAAAACTAAAGTGTTATTTCTAAACGGCAAATAAACTACAGGCACTTTACTATTTTTACTGTAGTTCATTAATTATTATATCTTGTGTTTATTTAATATGTGATTGTATAATATGTATTTAACTAATTAATTATTTCCCATTAAAGGCGTGTAAGCTATGAGGATAATTTTGTATTTTCTAAAACTATATTTGGATATTTTGTTTATATTCAGTTATATGTGTGTTTGTGTGTGTCCTGTAATGTTTGTAATAAATAATTGGGAAATTGACATATGTTTTGCATTCATACAGACAAATGAAATTATTAATTTATACAAATTATTCATCTCAGGCTTCTAATTTAAGAGCCTATTTCACACCCAATCTAGAAGTATATATGACAGATAAGTATGCTCAAGCCACACATTGTTTGAAATTTAGTTTATCTGGATTCTTAATTTGACTGCAACGAAGTTGAGTTTAACGAAATAAGAATGTCAGTTTTTAAATAGTAATAATTTTTTCTTTGTTTCATTTTAAAAATTAATCAAAATAGTTTTTCTGGTCTCAATTTCACTATTTTCTAATTAAGACTCCAGGTTACACACAAGGCATGATTTTATCCTTATCATCTAAGTAGGTTATGCATGGGTTAATACGGGCTTTGATTAATTAAAATACATCCCTAGACCCTTTATTTATTTCTACTTTAACTCCTTAATATTTGAGTTATAATTTATTTCATATTGTATAATATGTAATACTATATTATATCACATTTATAAATGTATCAATTTATATTGATATACAAGCACAAACTCCGCCTAGGATAGTAACAACATGCACACAACAGCCCCAATAATTTTTTTTATCTTATTAATAGGACGAACATATACAGGGGGATATAAACTTATCTAACGTAGAACTACAACAATTAACACGATAAACCCAACAGTAAAACCAGAAATAGTTATATCGGCGTAACACGATGCTCACACACAGAAATATATTCTTACAAACTTACTTAACCTACAACAGAACCAATTTTAATTTCTAAATGACATGCCTTAAGACAGACACACTTAACATCGCCAACACACTGAGTTAACTGGTGACAAGGAGGTAGGTGTTCGAGTTCTGGTCCAGTTAATTGTAGTTTATTTACTAAGTAATTTCATACTCTCCCTTTACGGCAAATCCTGCTACACTAAGGCAGAGGACAGCGTGCATTGGCAGTCTAAGTTCACTGACAAAAAAGGTGTCCAGAATTTGATAGTAAGTTATCTAAGGAAATAATAAAATAATATGTAATAATGGAAATACTTGTATTGAAGAAAGAAAATAAAGTAAGATCTTGGTGTGTTGTCACAATATTTATAGAAAAATTTACGTAAGGTAGTCAAGTATTGCTGATGATAGCCAATATATTTATGAATTCTGATCACCTTTTTCAAGGATATTATATTAAAATACATTTTCTGACCACTAACAAACATAGCTCTATAATTTATGCTTACATAATGGCTATAAATTATTAAATATATTATATACAACACAATATCATAATATCACTTCTCACATAGGCCTATACATAGTACAGCCTAGTGGTATATACTGTACAACATCATATTTATCTAAATTAAAATTCTAAAAATAATTTACTAAATTTTATTGTAATGTTTTATTTCACATTTCATTCCAAGATTAATTCAAATTAGTGTAAATCTATTAGTACAGATTTTTAACGGTTGAGAAAATATATGTAATGTAACTAAAGCAAGAGAATGACAACTCATTTGTATGATTGTATTATTTTACGCCCCTTACATCGAACCAAAAGTATTGTTTAAAATCGAAGTAAAATCTCACACGAATACTCGAAGCAGGTTTGATATTCTCGATGCTTCATACTCCCCTAGTATAGGTCTTAATCTACATCGAGGCTAGTTGCTTATTTACATTGCTAGGCTACGGACAAGGACGGTACAATTCTAGAGCAAGTGTATTCATAATTTTGTGCAGACGGGCTGGAGGAACAATTTTTATATAAAATGAAAACCTTAGCATGACTGGCTAGAATTAAAACCTTGATCTCCCATTTATCTGACAAATCATACCTGACCGATGCCTCTGACCACTTGCCCGTTGGTGGAGGTGTTTAAATGTAGACACCAACTATCAGCATTTTTCGTTGTATTAATTCTGATATTATCGAATAACATAATATTTGATGGTCAGTTTTTCTCTGCCTTATATTTCCTGTAGTAAGATATTTTCTCTTTTTACTTGTTGAACTTTCTACCCGGACCACCTGATGTTTTCGTATGAAATTTGGCTATAATCGGCTTTTGTGCTTCACACCATGGACCAGTGCCACAGGTTAAATCAGACTATATGGGAGGTGATCTTTGACCTTCTGTTGTCCCAGGACAGGCATTCCTCTCTTCTCCCCTGTTCCCTATTCCTGCTCTCAATAAGACCGGTTTCCTTAACATGGGACTCCCAAAGTTCTGACCGGCCCGTTTCAGGATAGTGTTTCACCCCATACGACAAGGTGCTACTGTTGCTTTGGCTCACTTTGCCATACATTCAATTGGGATGTATAGAGAAAGTATTGTAACCTTGAGCATCTTTTATCTCGAAACTATGATTTATTTTGACGTTTTATGGAACCACGTACGAAAGAAGATTGTAGGTTTTAATATTGGGATTGTCTTTGATTTAGCGTCGTTTATTATAAAAAGTTCGGGTTATACGCATATGTACTAATTACGCTAGTGAATTAGGTATGAGGAAGATTGAATTTGAAGAAAGTGTACCAACATTTCCATGGAGAAAGGGTGGGAAACGTTCCGGGGAAAACCACCATTCATACACCCAACGAGGATTGAACCAAGATCTCCCTGTCATCAGCAGTCCAGTCTAGTGCGATAATGATGCCTTAGACCATTCGTCCACAAAAGCGGGATGTTTGTTGAATGTATGTATAGTACCTGGAAATACAAAAGGAACGGTTTAATGGCTTTAGTTCAAATTTTGTGTTTAATAGTAAATCCTATACGTTAATTCTTCAAGGTAAAACCGTGTTTTAATTCTATTTTTACAATCAAGGCCAGGCTAAAACGACTCTTTTTAGAGTTAAATTTTTTAGAAGAACTAACGTTTTTATTCAAAATCAATGTACGGTGAGTGTTTTAGATGATAAATAAAAATGTATGTTTGTGTTTCTAAAAATACATATTAAGAATAATAAAAAAAATTTAGATTTGAATTATTTTATTTAGGGATTTAACGAATTATATCTTAAGAATGATTCATATTATTAACAAAATAATATTTGGTTTTCTGATGAAAACTGCCTCAAGGGTACCTTACTAATAACCAAATTTAAAAAATCTTATATCGAATTATATAAACACTAAAGTTTTTTGATAAACACGTTTAACATTATGGTTACTAACGGGTTAAACTAAAGGGTGGATTGTGAAAGCTTGTTTAGAATAAATTCACCCTAATTAGCGTGAAGAGCGGGTGGTAAAAATACCGTGATAAATCACTTGCGAAACAATACTCCCAAGCTTGCAACTGAGAGCCAAAATTTGACTTATTTGATAATAGCAATCATGTCTATTGCAAACCTGATGCCTTAAAACTTATGAACACTAGTTCGGTTGGAAACCATGGGGGTGTAAACCAACTTACTAGCCCTAAATAATGTGGCAGGTATTTTAGTAGATGTATGATAGAGTACAAACGAATAAAAACAGATTTATACACTGTTATTTTATAAATTTTTGCGAAGACAAGTGCTGTCTTCTACTTTTGAGTCTCTCTAGCATTATAGTTTGTTTTTGATAGGGTCAAACCTAATTTAATTAGGCTTTTTAATTTAAAAAATTGTATTTATATACGGCTTAAGCAAAATAGAGATTATTTTCAGTCATCATCTAAAACAACCTCAAAATTTCAAATACCAAAATCTTTATTATTAAAAATAAATAGTAAATAACTTGGCATAGACTTTCTTGCTCTATTATTTGAATATGTAGATATTTACTCAAAACTCGTAATATGTGTGAAACGAAATAATATACACTAGCAAACCCAAGCTTAAATTTCACTATACTTATGAACAACTTTTTTTTAGTGCCAGCTTTAAATTTATAATTTAGTTTTTAAAGAATTAATGTCCTCATTTGTAAGTTTGAACCGATAAAAAATATCAATGTTGGGCCACAAGGGTCAACACTTCGTATTAAAATTTAAACTTCAGGTTAAAATTGTTGACATTTTATTAGGTGCTGCAATTCTTCATGCCATCGCATTGTTATTAAATCCATAATTTATAAATTCTGACCAATAAAAAAATTAAATATTGACTATTTAGTCTAAAATTGATATAGATCATTGTTGTACAAACATTTTTCCTAAGAGGTTTAAGAAAAAACAACATAAACCTCTAGAGACTTATATTTAATTACTCTATGGCATTGAAGAATTATTGCGTTAAGAATTAAGTAGTACCTCTTTACAACTAAAACTCACAAAATTGTATTAATATATTTGCTAATATTTCAGAAACTGTTGGATTTATAAAAATGTATTCTTCTAATAAAGGTTTTTTATTTTTAACACTACTACAATTTTTAAATGATATGTTATTTAGTATTTCAAATAGTTACGGAGATATGGAAGTTTCTGCTTCTGTAAAGTACTCTAAAATTCATTTTCATGGTAAAATGAAAATAGCCGGTTTATTTATCATCTTAATCAACACGTAAATACAAATTTTAATCAAAATCGTTAGGGTTGATTTTGAGAAAATCGATTTTCTTCTCTTTTCGCCCTTTCTTTAACTACTCTTAACTTAAAGATTAAACAGGCACACAGACAGACGTCATTGCAAAGACCACTTTTTAGGGTTTGGGGGGTATTGATACGTCAACATCCATCAACATTTCAGGTCAGATTTTCTTTTGCGTTCGCAATACTTTTACCTTTTTGTTAGAAAAGTTAAAATATATATATTTACTTATAGCTTAAAAGTTATTGGCTTTATAAAAATATGCCTATTATAAAATATTTGTATTATAAAGAAGCCTACATATTTGTAACGATAAGTAATCTCATATCTCGAATAGTCTAGGAGATATTATAAAAAAAAGATAATTTACGCATCAGACTGGAGCCCTTAAAGTCATTTTGCCGAAATATTGAGAAAAGCCATTTTGTTTAGAATATTAATAAATCTCTATAAATGAAATTTAATCAAAATCGTTTAGCCGATTTTGAGTAAACTGACTTTTTCTCTTTTTGCCCTTCAGTAAACTACCCTCAATTTTAGGGTTAGAAATATCCAATTCCAAAAATCTCTCTGGGCAACCCTATGAAAACTCTAGATACCAAGTTTTAGCCCGATCAGTAAAATAGTTTAGGCTCTAGTTGGAGATAAATACAGACAGACGGAAAGTCCAAAACCATTTTTTTGGATTCGGGGGGGTCATGAAACGTTAAGATTCATCAAAATCTTGACTGATTATTTGACGATCACCTGTACTGTACCTGTAAGATAGCGAGAATGTAAAAATGGGATTTAACCAGCATGTTTCGATTATAAACTATAGTTGTTAATAAATAGATGAATGCTAATTGTCTACTTAAATTAATTATAAAACAAGAGGGCTTTGCATTATCTAAATTGGACAAGTAGTTATAATTTCAACTAACCTATACTGTCATGTTATTTTAACATGTGTATTTTATATATATTTTTTTTGTAGGCCAAGATGAGGTTAGTTGAATAATATTAGTCATCATAGATAAAAACACTTTAGTCGAATATTCATAGGCCTAGTACAATAATATTATGCTAAAATCAAGGGTCACCTTTAAACGTTGCATGAAAAAGTACTTTCCCCATTTACACCGAATTTTCATGCCATGTGCATTGAAATGCTCGTTTTGAATTTATATTATAATGTAAACGTTTTTATAATTACTTCTTTGTCTTGGATTCTAAAGGAACGATAGAGTTTACATTAGCAAATAAAATATATGATCGTCTATGGAGTGTACAAATTAGTACATTATTGGGAGATTTATACATATTAGGATACAATATTATTATTTGAATAGATATAAAAATCTTCGCATAACAAGAAGATTAAATAAATAATGCTTAGACCTATGAACATTCTTATGGCAGCTAAGCTCTCTAGTAGAATGCACAATACTGCCATATCATTAATTTGTATTAAGTCTTGTTAATAAGAGGGTCTGAAGTAATTAACAATATTCAAACTAATATAAATATCCTTAAGAACGAAGATGTCAAGAAAATATTGATAAAATTAATATATTGTAGTGTTGAGCTCTGATATAGTACAAATACCTCAATGTCCATCTAGAGCTCTGCTTGAGAAATTTGCTTGAAAGTTTTCCCTGAATGAAGTAGGGTGATGGTGCAACCTATATTCACCTTTTCTTAGTTCAGTCAGTAGAGGCGTTTGCTTATGATGTGCACTGTGGACAAATAAAGAAACATGGCACGAAGATAGCGTTCTAAGCTTATACATAGCTACTGTGAACTTCGTTTATCTGAAAAGTTGTTAGCCCAATGGACTTAACTATAGCCGGGATCATATAAACTACAACATAGGGGACCCACATAAGTAAGTAGGTCAATTGTGACTAAATATACCATCGCCCTATATTATAAGACACATAGTGGAATCAAGTCTTATGTGAGTCTTTCTTCGTCTAATGACACTATCGCCTTATCTTCTTTCTCCCCATAGTAAATATGAGCCAGGCTACAGCCTTACCTTGAATGATTATATCATGGTATTATTTTATAATCTCCATCATTGTGCAACCAGGCCAAGTAAGATTATTTCATTGACTGATTTTACTATGGCCTTATCTTATAAGTTGTACCATACTAGAACTAAGCAAAATTGGTATTACATTGATTAATTACTCAATTAATTTATTTTATAAACTTCACCATACTGGAACTAAGCAAGATAGCAGTACTACTTTGACTTACTACACTATTACCTTATTTCATAAGCAACACCACAGTGGAACAAATCAAGTTAGTAGTCTTAACTTGACTGATTATATTATGGTCCTATCCTATAATTTATATTATAGTTTGGTCTTTAAGGTAACCTTGCAGCGTAAATGTAGTGTAGGCTTACATGTAGTCAGATAAAGAAAGAGCTCTAAGGTATAATGCTTCTTCACTATATAGTTGTTTGAGGGAAGATATTAGATATATATATTGCTACAAATCTTAAATCAGTCGGGAGGTATAAAATTGTGAGACGTGTCAAACAATACTTTGTCCTCCCAGATGAGCAAGAATATAAGGAGAAAATAAGTTGTAAAAACCCAGTCATACGCTCATCTTATGCCACGTCACTATGTCACCCAGATCTAGAAGTAAGAGTTGAGCAGAGAAGGTGCTTGGAAATGCATCCAAAGGTCCTTGAATGATGATTCTGATGGATATTCCTGACGTGATCAACCAGGTGTGTCAGTCATCTTTGATGTTTAGGATCTTTCTCTGCTCAGATGGCTGCTCAATTCTGGGCTATTCCACGGCGATAATGATGCTAAGAGGCTAATATCTATAAATACCAGAGAATACCAGAGAATTAAACTCACACCTTAGGTATATTTCAAGGAGAATTTATGAGCAATTTTTGTACCATCACTCCTTACCTCACGTCAATTCTAGTCATATTTCATCACAATAATGCATTAATGATGAGGATGCTATCAATTATAGGAAATTTATTTGAATAATTTGTCATGGAAGAAAAGCGGGAAACTAATTGGGAAAAAGAATACACCGAAACACATTACTTGGATTCAAACCTTGACCAAACAAAATATACGGTATGTTGATGTCATAAATATTGGTTCAGATAGTGTAAGCTAGATATGAAAAAAAAGTCAAAATCTATTATGATATTAGGCAAAAGATTAGCCAAAAAGAAATACCACATCATTAATAAAATGTGTAAATATCTGTGGAAAACTTTATGATTGGGTTCAATAAAACCTTGCATGTTTTAAAATGAGAAATATTTAGGTTTACTTTATTTTAAAACAGAACTGAACATAGTTAAAATAACAAACACCACGTATGTATACTTATATCAAATGTATGGTAACGGCCATTGTTTATAACTCTATTTCATAATGAACATTTTTAATAGAAAGAAAATTTTTAAGTGTAATTCAATATCACTTTATCTTTTCAAAATATACTAGTAATACTAATAATAATTATATTTAAAAAAATAATAATCAAAATGTTAGTAATTTATTACCCCTTTATCTTTTCAAGGTATAATAATTAGAAGTGAACGCGGTAAAGAACGAATATAGCATCACACACAGAACACAGGTTGAGGATAATAATTTAGAGATTACTTCGAATAACATACCATTTGACATGGTTAATGGGTTTAAATATTTTGGAACCATTTTGACTAGATACTGTATAACGACATTAGAGTGGAAATTAGGAAACTAATACAGTCAAGAAATGTTAGTTATTACTAGGTCATTAAGTTGTTGACATCTCACCTACTTTCAAGGAATGTATGTTTACCTCTAGAATATACAAAGCAATAATTTTACTTGTTCTTCTCTATGGGTGTTCTCTATGGGTATGGATGGGTCTTATTCTTTGTAACACAAAGTGTTTAAGGTTTTTGAAAACATGGAAATTGGTTAAATATTTGGTCCAAAAAGGAATGCGTCTACTGGGGAATGCAGGAGGTAGTATAATGATGATTAGTCATTTCAATACAGTGTTGGGTTAGTCAAATCTCATAGATTATGGATGGCAGGACATGCAGCGGGAATGGAAGTATCTAGAACCGTGTTCAGAGTATAGACTGACAACTCTAATGTGAAGAGACCATTGGAAAGATCTAGACGCAGAGGGGAGGATAATATAAGAATGGACCTGAAAGCGATAGGGTGTAATGAGGTGAATTGTTTGTAGATAACTCAAGAGAGGGATAGGTGACTCACCCTTGTGTAAGTACAACAATGAAATATCCATTTCCTAATAGCCTCCCTTGGATATAAAACAGAAGAATATATAATATTGGTGTTGATACCGTGACGTGATACTGTGTGGATAAAATACACACTAAAGAATGTTTCACATTGTTGCACACAATCTAGATAGCAGGTTCTGTTTGTGTGACACAGCAACACGATAGCAGAAAGATACGTTGACCCATGGTGCTTTGCAAAGAAAACTTAAGACAGAGGGCTATCAAAACTATTTTTAATTTTATAGAGGGTAGACATTTTTCATAGATTTAACAATGAATGTTTTCAAGTCTTAGTGTTGTATCGTGATACAAATCCATAACAGATATCCATTTAATGAGCTACTTCAAATCTCTTCACAGCAATCAACGAATCTAGCTGCTTGCGTCTAGCACTGCGCATGCGCTATGGAATGAGTAGACTGTTTTTTTTTAAAAAAAAATTGTTTTCCATAGAGGATTTATTAAGCAGAACTGACCAAGCTGAGACTAGTTTAACAAAAGTAAAGCGGGTCAAGCTTATGGGGATAAAATCTTGTATTTGGTTTAGATCTTCTCACATGAAAACTTTTCTGTTCTGCGCTTGCATAGGGGTGGACGAGTTAGTCCACTGTGACTATAAGCCCGGGTGGTAGAAGAGCTAAATGAGTTCTTCTCTCTATACTGCAGGTATTATAATTTGTAGCGTACCTCCAACACACATGAATAAGAAACATATCTAATAGGTGAATTGCAATA
This sequence comes from Timema californicum, assembly GCA_902141385.1. Taxonomy (NCBI): domain Eukaryota; kingdom Metazoa; phylum Arthropoda; class Insecta; order Phasmatodea; family Timematidae; genus Timema; species Timema californicum. The sequence goes on from CABFOW010000017.1 coordinate 405,123, forward strand.
CACGTGTTTCTTTCAACTAAATAAAATTGATATCTAATAGGGTCGGCTTCGTCTCGTATTACATTGCATTTTTTTATTCATACATTGAACAAATGCAATAGGAGTGTGCCTTGATGAGCTTAGCTTATTTTAATGATAGATACCACATTCATACATATAGCTACTTATGTGTTTATAGCTACAACGTTTTCACACGTAAACAATGTATAATATGTATGGTCACTTGAAGAAGCGCAGAACCGTCTGATAAAAACTTCCCATATAATTATTAATTACCTGATTAGATGGCTGAATGGCCTAAAACGTGTTGGTCTAGACTGAAAATGATAGGGAAATCGGTGTTCAAATCCCGGTCAAGTGTATTGAAGGTGACATTTCCAAAACCTAACACATTAGAGTAATTAGTACATTTGCGCATAACTTGAACAGGTAGTAAGACACGCTGATGAAAAACTCTAAAGGAACCCTCGTTTACAATGAAAAGTACCATTAATTCATGAACTATGACGCTGTTTTCTATCATGCACCAGTGGTGATCAAACTGTGGGTCATGAGCCGTGAGAGTTTTAGGTAATAGGTTATTTAATTTGTTCAATATAACGAGCCTTGTCAAATTAATGTTAACATATTTATTTCTTACTGAAATAAGCTAGCTACAGTTTTATTTACAAGTTCGTCCTTATTTTCCAGACCTGTCCAACATAATAGTGAAACATATGTATGCCTATTTAATTACTATATCACTTAGTGGGTTTTTATTATCATATTTAATGTTTAGAAAATTAAATATATTAATAAAATAATATAAAAATTGATCTTAGACTGAAATGGGATTTATTTGATATAATCATAGATTCACTATCTAAATGCAAGCAACACAATCTTGCTAATAACCCGGTTTTGTAGCCGCATAATCTAACGCACTACTTTCGCAGTAGACAAGACTGGGGAGATATATTTTCAATTCTCGGTTGCGTGTATCGAGGGTAGTTTTCCATAGTGGTTTTCCACTCCCCCTCCAAGAAACGGCGGGTACACTTCATAGAAATATAGCCTTCCTTATTCCTGAAACCACTAGCGTAATTAGTACATGCATAAAAGTATAAACCTAACTGATAATAACATGCGGTTCTAAGAAAAAAAACACTAATAATGTCTCGCATATCTGTTAGCAGAAATGAAGAATGACAAATTACAAAATATTTTATTTCTTTGTGATGAATATATTGTTTTATTCTAACAGTGGCAACATTTTATAAAATAACATACAGAATATAACATTTTATACAAGAAAATAAATTATTTAATATTATTAGGTGGGTCATTAAATACGTATGTATCTTGATTTAAGTGGGTCAAAAACCAGTGAAGTTTGAGAATAGCTGAACTACAACCTAGTAGAACGAAGCAAGGTAGCAGTGTTACCTTGACTCATTAAACTATAACCTGGTTTTATTACAACATGTAGGTGACCTGGCGGTCTAGGGGTAAGGTGTTAGACTTTTATGCTGGCGGCCGGGGTTCAATCCCCGGTCCCGGCATAAATTTATCTGATTACCAAACCCTTCCTCCACCTCTGACAAGACATCTTGTGAATGTGGGGAATGCCAGGCCTCCACCGTGGTTCGGATTCCACGTTAAACTGTAGGTCCTCCATTTCATCTCACAATCACCCTACCATTACACATTAGCGTAAGTGCGTATAACCCGAACGGGTAGTAAGACGCGGTGCTAATAATAATAATAATAATAATAATAATACACCATAATGAAACCAATCATGGTTAGCTGGTTACCTTTCAGATTTATTTATCGTATGGTACATTTGACTGGGAGGTACTTTGACGTCCAGGTTTAGTCTCTTTATGTGTAGACTATCAGCCACCCTGTTGGCACAGAACGTTGTCCAGGGTACACCTATTGGGGCTGTCTACACGTCATACCCGCAATGAGATGAGGTGGATGATAGCTAGTATGAAGTTGTGGAGCCGGGGTGAGTCTTAACCTAAAAAAAGAGAATAATACCGAAGGTACCAGCAGGAAATTGATACTAGGACTCCTAGGATCGTAGGAAGGTGCATTAACAACTACAACATGGGGCCCGTTATCTTTCAGAGTTAAGGAGGGTAAAAACTATTTTTATAGTAATCCCATTTTCAACTACTAGCATTTATTGCAAATCACTAAAATTTGCCATTCTAGAAATATGCATTATTTGATTTATTAGCTAAAAAGTTAATCTATAATGTTAGTTTCAAATAATACATCCTTAAAGATTGCTGTCTATTTCTCTCTACATTAGACTACTAATCAAACCAACTAAAAATGTAAATACAGCTGAATAATTTATTCTATCATCAGTTTCCAGTTTTAAATAACGAGCTTGCTATGAAAATTAGGCTGTACATAGGCTAACTATTGTGATGAGCCTGCATCTTCTTGTGGTGAGATTTGGTGAATCCACTACGAAGCAGCCATCCAGGAGCATCTCTTGTGTTGTTACCAAGACAAGCGAGGCTTGACGGGACTGTAATGTTAAGTTGCTATCTCCCCTTTATCATCCGTTCAATCAACCACGCACACAATAATATGACTAACGAATGACAAACCGGCCTCGTAGCATAGTGGTCAGTTCACCTGGCTACTAAACTAGGAGTCCCAGGCTCAATTTACCGGCTGTTACCAAGGGGATTTATTCTAAGAGGGAAACTATCCCAAAGGTCAACACAGTCTGGTTAGCTAGGCTTAAGTTAGTTTTAAGAGTCTCTACTGGTTCCACAACCTCATATTAATTACAATCCGGCCAAGGTTCAATCCTCGGTCCCGGCACAGATGTATCTGATTACCAAACCCCTCCTTCATCTCTGACAAGACATCTTGTGAATGTGGGGAATGCCAGGCCTCCACCGTGGTTCGGATTCCACGTTAAACTGTAGGTCCTCCATTTCATCTCACAATCACCCTACCATTACACATTAGCGTAAGTGCGTATAACCCGAACGGGTAGTAAGAC
>CABFOW010000017.1:408546-429427 GCA_902141385.1 Timema californicum
GTTCGGGTTATACGCACTTACGCTAATGTGTAACGGTAGGATGATTGTGAGATGAAATGAAGGACCTACAGTTTAACGTGGAATCCGAACCACGGTGGAGGCCTGGCACTCCCCACATTCACAAGATGTCTTGTCAAAGGTGAAGGAAGGGTTTGGTAATCAGATATATCTTTGCCGCAACCGAGGATTGAACTCTGGCCACCAGCACAGAAGTCTGACACCTTACCCCTAGACCACCAGGTCACCTTTCATAAATAGTTTCCTACTACACATCGATTCAGTCAAATTTTTAAAAAAATATCTTCATCATCCCACCGCCATTAGTGTGAATATGAAAACCGGTCTAACAGACCCTCTTCGGTGGCTGGATGGTAGAAGGTAATCTCGCAATGGTCTAGACTGCTAATGACAAGGAGATCGGGGTTTGAATCTCGGTCAGGTGTACTGAGGTTGGTCTTTCCAAAATGGTTTTCCAATCTCCTTCCATGAACATGTTGGTAAACTACATCTAAAATTAGTATTAACCTATCCTTAAAACATTAAAGTAATTAGTGCATATTCGTATAACTTGAATGGGTGGACACGGTGCTTAAAATATTATGTTCGAGTTACTATCAAAGATGTGGCTCTCTCTCAAGCACTCTATTTCTCTCTTACACAAACACACAACGTAAATTAACGAATATAGGTTTATTGACTTTAGGGGGCAAGTTTTATACTGAGTATGAGGTATAAAACTATTATTAACGTCTCGTCAAGGCCATCTTATCTTGGGCTTACCAAGAATCACCATCATCCGGTCCAATCGTTAGAAGAGGGTGAGACTCGTTGATCTAGGAGAATCTGTCATTTGAGAAATCAATGTTAAGTTAGTGAACATAGCTCTTTATACAAATAATCAGAAACTATTTTTCTAACCAATAGACTATGTTTAGTTTCAAAGTTTAATCGTACAGGGGAAATAGGAGGAGATTCATATTATACACATTTTATATGACAACAACTTTTATATCTCAAACCCCATAGGGATTCCAGATTTATTTTTAAAATTTAATCTAAATATGACAAATACCTCTTTTAAACATAATCTAAAGCGCATTAGAAATGTTTTAATATTATCTAACAGATGGAAGCAATCACTCTTGGACTCTCCTCCCCTTTTTACCTTGTATCCTTCAGTTCTTGACATCTTAGTCTAGTGACCATACCAACGGATGTTTTTGAACTTAAGTAGTATCATCAAATAATGAGCAAGATAACTACTACAGAAACTACTATATTAATTTCCATGCCAGGTGTTTCTATTATTGTTTTGAGAGTAGTTTATTTTTTTTAAACAAAAATACGACTATCTTCAGAAAAGTAGTTGTGTATCTATTAGATAAAAGTTTAATGCTTTGAATTAAACCGGTACATTCTATTAATTTTAAATACATCCATAACATTCATTTAAATAAAGCCATTTATTTCAATTTTTTTCCATACACATATCGTTAGTCTTATATTTATTTTAAAGACCAGGAAATAAACGCTCAGTTTGCTAAGACAACTTGTATATCTTCTACGCATGCGTTTGCACCTGAATATTGTGGATAACATGAAAACGTGCTATTACCAAATAGAAAACAGGTTTTCAAGATTCATACTCGGTTTTTTCAATAGTTTGCATTATACTTACTTGTTCACGCATTAATATATATATATATATATATATATATTTTTATAGCACCGTGTCTTACTACCCATTCGGTTTATACTCTTAAGTACTCATTACGCTAATAGGCTAGGAATATTGAAGGTTTAATATAGAGGTAATGAACCCACATTTGCATGGAGAGAGAGAGAGAGTGGAAAACAATTAAGGAAAAACTACCCCAGTTCACCCGATCGAGATTTGAACCTCAATCTCCCCGTCCTCGGTAGTCCATCTCAACACGAAATCTGCACGTTAGCTAACTATGCCACCGAGGTGGGTCAGTAATAATTGACATTTAATAGATTTAGAATTGAATTATCATAGAAAACACAGATTTATTAATTATAAAAGCCAGGAACGATATTTGATTTAAAGAAAGTGTCACTCAATTAATGGAAATAGATGGGAATAAAACATTATATATGAATATACAGTAGACATTCTTGCACAACATCTTATTAATCATACTGAATAGTTGCAATTATTTAATTACACTTGTGGGGTATGAAAGAAGTTAGATCTTAATACATAATAACACAAAAACAAAGATTAATCAAGTCTTAAACTAAGGGGTTAGGATGAAGTGAATGATTAAGAGGAAGTGCATTCACAGTAACTAGGAGAGGTCCCATATGGAAACCACCCTCAAAGCACAGTGATAAGATATTTCTAGAATGATGACTTAGACCATGTGACCATCGATTTGAATTGAAAACTGCCTTTAAAGTTTAAAATAAACAATTATAATACAATAAATACCTTCCTTTAAAATAATGATTTTACCTATTGATAAAAATCAAATATTTTAAAGTTTTGTTTTTGTGCTGTATTATTTCCCCTAACATTGAAAAATAAACGAAGTATTGTTTGTATAAGTTGAAAATTGAATTGTCTTGGGACTGTGGTTTAATCCCTCAGTAATATTTAATTAGCAAAATAAATTGCAATATAAAAAGCAAAAGGGCTTCGCAATTATTTTGGGGTGACAATAAGAAGTTTGTTACGAACAAATTAATTGTTTGCTTATCTATGATACACTTTACACCCCATAATTTACTAACATTTTTCAAGGGAGTTCGATGAATGTAAACACGTAAAAAAAAAATGAAAACTTTTAAGTGATACATAAAAATAATTTACGTAGGATTTACGTGTCTACTATGATACATTTTATAAAAGGGCAAGATGTACACTTTAAAAATCCTTTTTGCTAGGAAGTCTGCCATATTACTTCCGAGCGCTATAGTTTTTAGGTGCAGTACATTTGGTTTTCTTTTAGAGAGTGCGGGTGGAGGGCGGGGGGGGGGNCTAACTTTGTAATATAAAACCTCAATTTAATATCTGTAACTAAGACCAATAATTGAATTTAAATATTTTAAATTATTATTATTTATAGATTGTAAGATAAAGGGCACATCATATATACAGGCAGGTGTCTATTTAATGTAACAATATTTATCCCAATTATTTTTTATCAACACTCTGTGCAGAAAATTGGGCAACCTACACTAGGAAATTAAAACAATTGCCAGAATAGATAAAAAAAATACAATTAGGCAACTTTTTTATTTTATATATCGCCGGGCACAACACATTTTATAAAACAGAATGATTTAATTTATCCTCTTGAAACTTTGCTTAAAAGCATGTAAAAAAAGAAGATTAAGTTAAAACGATAAATTAAAAGTTTTGTGATGTATTACAAAACTTAAGACAAAAATAAATCAGTGTGAAACATGTCCCTTTCTACTCCTATCCTAAAACAAACTTTTTAGAACAAGAATAAAAGTGTTTTAAAAAAGAGGAAACAACTACCATTAAACTAGAGAAAACAATACATTATGTAAAAGCCTTTTCCGTAAAGCCATTTGTAAACGTTGCAAAAGTGCGCTGGAAAAATTGTCGCCTTCTTCTGTTTCTCTCACTCTCCAGACTAACAAGGCTTACCAACTTCAGCGAGACAAAATTCCCAACGCTACCGGCTTCACTGGTGGTGTATAAAACTTTTACAATGGAATCCAGTATACACAAAGATACCACTATATTCCCCCAACAGATAAAACATGGTAGACTTGTTTATACGTACGGTCCATGCATCTTTTATAAACACTTTGCAACTAAAAACAAATACTGATCGCTCACTTCATATTGAAATATAATTACATTAGCACACCACTTACAAACTGGATCAACCTTTGAAATTCATTCTTTGCAATAAACACCCAGCATTACCACTAGGAGTAACCGTTTTAATTAAATATCAAATACACAATAACATACTTATAGACTTATAAGTTTACTTAACCCAGGGTATAAACCGAAATAAACCCAACACTAGCACTAAGAACAACAATATCTTTACAACTAGACGAAAACTCATACCTACAACTCTACAAGTACATAGAGATAAAAATTATCGATCTAAATAACAGAACCTCAACATTCATTATACAATCAAATCAAATAGGTAATTTTTGATAAAATATACAGTACGCCACCTTAGCTCAGTTGGTAACGTGTATACCTACATATATAAGGGTCCCGTGTTCGATTCCTGGCATTGGTTAAATGTGAGTTTCCCCTTTCAAAGCTCTAAATTAACAGCCGGGGGCACAGCTGGGTTCTGATTTTTGTGTCTGCTCTATGTTTAAGTTAGTTTATAAGTCGATTCAGAAAGTTCACGTTAAATACTTAAAATAAATGAGAGGAAAATATGGTAAAATGCCAATCTATATACAGAAGTACTTCCCTATATGTGACCGAACCAGGAGTCCTTTGTCTGAGGGATCAACCGAGCTAACAACTTAAAGTACGAACAACGCTGTCCATTTACCAGATGGTTTAAATATTAATTATCATACTCTGTTGAATGTGGTCTGAGAAACAGGTTCATATCCCGAATAAAACGGGTTACATTGTTCATGTGTTTACGAGCTTGTGTGAAGCGAGAATGTTTTGTAGCTCACTATAAGTGCATTCAGAGGCGTTATAAACTCTCACTATCTTTGGTCTCTTGTTAAAACAAAAATATGTTATGAGGAGTAGGTGCACTATAAGGGGATTATTTATCATTCGTGGCTTCTTTTTACACCTAGCAAATGCTGGTGCATATAAAACTCATCATTTATATTATGTGTTCTTATATTTGTATATTTTGCATAAACAGAAACAAAATAAATACCGTGCGTCACAAAAAGTAGTAATTTATAAACGACAATTACTTTATAAAATAAACCTAGTGTGTTGTCAATAAAAATCGCAATAACGCCTTATATAATTATAACGATCCTGAATAAGTTGTTTAACACTAAGGCATATTTATTACTATCAAGAGTTAAATTTTAAATTAGGTACACGTTTACAATTAATTTTATCATTTGACTTCCACAAATTCTTACGTTTAAAAAAATAGATTCAAATTTTATTTTAGCTATTAGTGCGTTTTAAAAAGTCCGGGGTTCGATTACACCGGAGTGTTGGTGGTTGGGGTACTGAATGATGTTCTTTTAAAAATATTGTAGAAATTTGATAGTAGGGGTCTTTAATAAAATAAAATATAATTAAATCATATATTTCTGTCAACATTGATAATATTGTATTATATTAATAGTATTAATACCCGCTTTGGTGGCCGCATGGTCTAAAATACCACTCTTGTAATACACTCTATTGTACAAGACAGAAAGTTTGAGGTTCTACCCCTGTCCATTGTACTGAGGGTAGCATTTATAAATGGTTTTCCACTCTCCACCACGGAATTTTGGGTACATTTTCTCTAAATCCAACCTCCATAATCCCTAACACCTTAGTGCAATGAATACATAAGCGTATATCTTGAGTTTGTAGTAAGACGTGGTGCTAACAAATAGTGTTATAGATAATAATAAATTATATAGGTATTTATGTATCTATTAAAGGTAATAGCTACAAACCATATTATTTGATGAATAATTATAGTTATGAAAGTAGTATTTGTAAATTTTAAAACTATGATAAATTATAGATCAAATAAATAAATTTTAACATTCTTAAGGATCCTAGTTTTAAGAAATGTTTAGTTATATTTTTTAGAAGTCTTTGAATATTCATAAATTAAAAAAACAAACATGATAACTTGTTTACATTAATAAACTAACCCACTGATTTGTCTAATAACTAAATATATTTTACTAAAATAAAATGCAAAAGTCATTTACTCAATATTAGGCAGTGTTGTTTAGAAACCTTTAGAAACTCGTAAATTTATAGTATTTCATAAAGCCACCACACTATTTCAAAGCTCCTTCTGTATAATAAGCGTCCAAAAAATGACCGTTGAAGAAAATAACCTTAATAATACATCGTAATATTTAACCGTCCAACTATGGAATGTTCAACAGTCCGAAGTTTATTGTAAAACTCAGGAAAAATAGCTTTCTTGTTTTTTCAAACAAATATTAACAAAAGAATGTCCCGTTACAAGATTCAAATATCATGAGCCTTATCCCAACTTATGAAACACCAAACCTGTTTCATTTTGGTACTGAGCCAAGATGCTGCGTCAAGATGACCGTGAGAAATACTTGGACTCTAAAGAATTTTACAAGTGATATAGGGGGTAAAGTATGGAAAGGGGTGAACTTTATTTCTCTACATATGTATATCTATATATAAGAGTGTGTATACATACCTATACTTTCCCGATCTCTAATAGAAAGCTGCTCCAGAGCGATGAACGGGAAGCATTGTGTCTAAACGGCCTCGCCCTTTGTCTACGGTCAGAGCTATTTTTACGGACCCTAGCTCAGATGCAAAGGGCTCTAGTCTGCATGATGCAGCAGCCGAAGAAGGATCTGGCCCCGTGTGCTGTATAATCAAATAGAACATCTGCAGGAGCAGGTAAATTGGACCGGTTTTTGATTTCTCTCTCTCTCTCTCTCTTGCTCAACGTAGCATCATCGCTTGACCAGTCACCGATGGACCAGCTCTTGTTCAGAAGGGGTGAAGCGAGAGGTTATGTGATCCGGCGTTCCGATGCTGCATCTAGGAGTTGTTTTTCAAAGATGATATTACTTCTGAAACAAGTAAGTCGAGTATTCGATCAGGAATAGAAAGGAAAGTACTTTCTGGATTATCTGTGAAAAAGAAAACCGGTGGGATATTCTTAGTTATTATTGGTTAAGAATGCTTTTTATCTCATAAGTGAATAGGATTTTCTGTAGTTCATTCTTTCTGGTGAAGGGGTTGAAAATTTTCTCACGGTTCTGTTGTGTTTGTGTGTTTTTTTCTTCAGATAAACGAGCTTTATATTTTCACATATAAATTGAAACTAATTTTTAAAATGATCAACACTTATTAATATTTTACAATATTTAAAATGATGCTTAATTATTTCATTAGTTATTTGATTTGATACAATTTTACTACTTTTAAATATTTTTTAGCATAGGTGTTTCTCAATATTTTCCTCAAATTTAACTCTATTGTTTGCGTTTTATATTATTTTTATGTTATTAAACATTATTTCAAATACTTTTGCCTAAGTGTTTTGTTTAATTAAAACTGGCGCCTGGTCTATTAAATGAGCTAATTCTTAATGTATTAAATCTGGCAACATAAAATAAATTAGGCTTACTAAAATATATTTTGACACAAGCCTAGTAAATTACATAATAATTCTTATTTATATTAGTCACGCTGGTAATGAAATACCAATTATTAAAAAAGCTTCTAACGTAAACCTAATACATAAAAATGTAACCTTTTATTAATTAGGTTACTCATTACCAATGCATTATTTTAAAACTCTTGTAATAAACTTAATAAATAAAATGTAGCCTTAAGCTGGTCGTGAAATATATTTGTTTAAAAGACATTTTAGATAACTTTATTACACGCTAATTTAATAATTGTTCAATTAGTATAGTCATAAAAGATTTATTATTTTAAAACACTTTGGACAAGCCTAATACATTACATGTAGCCTTCTATCAATTTAGCAGGTCATGAGAGATGAATTATCAAAAATATTTGCGACGTAAAGCTAATACATAAAAATATACTATTTAATTAATTAGAGTCCTATCTACTATTTGATTTTAAGCTTTCATTACTACAATTAGGCCTACTATCCAACACTTAGGCATAGGAGGTAACGCCTCTATCCACTTAGATAAGGGTATCAGATTATATTCCTGTTTATAAGACTAATTTTTTTTATTTCATTTTGAAATATCCTAAGTCCAAGATATAAATTATAAACAAAATTGTTTGAACCGTTTTAGAAAATTATTGCATTAAAATTTTTTTTATAGGATATTTTTAATCTTAATGTTATAATCAAAATACCAATTAATATTTGAAATGTAACCATAGCATATCTAAATATAAATTTTGAACGGAATTTCCTAAAATATTTTGACTGTAGCTTCACGTACATATAGACATAGAGACATAATCGATAACCCCACTTTTTATGTTTGGAAACGCCTAAAACATTTAGCTCCATCATAATATTTAGCGAGAGAAAATTAAACTTTTACACTTATTGCCCTCTTTGAGAGCGCTTCAAAGTGAGGAGTTCGATTTGACAAACCATTCGCCTCTTATATATCTGACACAATGTCAACACATCATTAAGGATACAAATACAGTGTGTGTGTGTGTGTGTGTGTTTGTGTGTACAAGATATCTTAAATATTATAAAGGTAATTAGGACATGGAGCCATATCAATTTGCTCAAATCCTATAGAATAACCCCTAAGATTTTTTAAAATATATTTCAAATCCAGCTAGTTTCGTTAGAAACTCGATAGATCCCATCTCACGACTGCTTAACTGGGATATTATTATACTCGATTAACCAGAATATTTGATTCATGACTACATTAGAATTAAAAATCACATCAACATTTGGTTTTATATGTTTTTTACTTGACGACAGTGAAGTAGTTTTTATATTTAAAAAATTAATAATCTTATTTATATTGAGTTGTATTATTTTTTAATATTATGGCAAAATGGTTTCAGTGTTATCTATTCTACTGTTTTCTGATTAAGACTCTTGGCTACCACATTCCAATGGGACGCTTGGGTCGAGCTGTATTACCTGTTATTAGTGAGGTAAGACGGGGTCTTAATAAAAGTAATTCACCACGTCTTATTACACGTTCGGTATTTACATATTATTATTATTATTATTATTATTATTATTATTATTATTAGCACTGTGTCTTTCTATCCATTCGGGTTATACGCACTTACGCTAATGTGTAGTGGTATGGTGATTGTGAGATGAAATGGAGGACCTACATTTTAACGTGGGATCTGAACCGCGGTGGAGGCCTGGCATTCCCCACATTCACAAGTTGTGGTTAATACACGTCTTGTCAGAGGGGTAGGAAGGGTTTGGTGATCAGATAAATCTGTGTCAGTACCGAGGATCGAACCCATCACCCCCAGCACAGAAGTCTGACACCTTACCCTTAGACCGCCAGGTCACCCCCTTACATATTATTTATGTTAATGGAGTAAGTGGGGAGAGGTATAGGTTTGCAGGAAATGTACCCATATTTTCGTTGAGGAAGAGTGGGAAACCAACATGGAAGAACACCCCCATTATACCCGAGAGGGTTTAGAACTTTAATCTCCCTTTCTAAAGCTATCCAGTCAAACACTTGAAAATATGCAACCAATAGCTCGAGTGGTTAGTGACAAAAGCCTATATACTTTAGATGATTTACCCAAAGATTTAAACATAACTACATAAGTATTTACAATTAATATAATTAGTTTTAAAGAAAAAAGCTTGTTTATAAATTCATCAAATTAAATATTAGCTACTCAAATACATTAATTAAATTAATAATATACTTTTCACTAAATTTCCACACCTCTTTTTTTGGACATTTAAAAAAGTTGTTTTAAAATATTTAGTATAGGAAACGTTTTAAAAATGGCTGTTAATAAATGGCTTATTTAAGGAGGACACCTACCGAAGCGCTGATACACATTACAAACTTTTAAAAACTCTGCGCTACTTAAGAAATGGTTTTGCTATTTCAAAATACTGCTTAGGTCAAAATCTATATGAAGGGTTCCGACATCTCCTTATAGAATTAAAAACCTTATATTTTAAGTTTTAGTATAATAAAACCATCAAACTATGAAACTATTTTATTTTCAAGGACGTTGTATTTGTAAAGTCACAGTTGTGAGTACAAAAAAGTTCTTAGAAAAATAAATCTTGCCTTCTCCAAACCAATAGTCATTGTTTAACATTCAAGACAAAACATTATTTAAGGACTTTTATTGTGGTTTTGAAGCATACCAACTGCCACTTCCACAAAGATGTGTCAGTGTGAGGATATTTTCTGTCAAATAGGCGGTTCCCTTTAAAATTAAAAATGTTAATAAAACAAAAAAACTTCAAACTTAAAAAAAAACGCACAATCACAAATGTCTGTCCACACTGTATAAGATTTTTTTAGGTCAAAAAGCAGTAATATTTCAAATATCAAACTTTCGTGGGGGGTAAAATACCCCTTCCTCCACTGTCTCGAGTGTAAAACAGTTTTTTAGGGTGTGGGCGGGATAGGGTGGGTTGAAAGATGGGCCCGTTTCGCTACAAGAACGTATTTAAGGAAGATAGAATCTCCTCGTGTATGTATCTTTATATATACATAGGACGAGAAAGAGCCGTTAGTAATACCGGGGCTACGTAATACGTGACAGCAAGAAATTACTCCCCTTCCTTCTTCCCCGACCCACACAACTCCCATACCATACCAAAACAGAGAAAACGCAAGAGCAAAGGACGAAGACATAACGGAAAGAAAACTCACGACGCATAGATATACATAATACTCGCATAACAACAAAGAGTTTCGCTTGAGCTCAAAACAGGGTGAGAAGTGGGAAGGGGTTGGAGGGATGTTTCCATGGCAACGTGGCACTCCGTTCTGCGCTGGCGCTTTAGATAGAATGATCCCCTCTTTCCACTAGGAAAATTCTAGCGTCTTTCTTCGCCTCGGTAGCTAGCTGCGTGCGCATACAAGAACACATCTTTGTCCTCCCTCTCCCTTACATTCACCCTGACATTTTCTTTTCCAACCCCTCACCCCTTCTAACTATTTTCTTTCACTTCTTCGGCCGCTGAAGAGCTTTCCCTCTGTCTCCTTCCTACTCGCTTGGATTGTCACATCCCTTTCTCTATTTTCGCAAGCACCCGAGCGGTCTCATTTTCTTCATCTTGTTATAAACCCCCTTCCCATATTTCAGAAACACAAGAGGTTCTTTGCGACGTAAAAATGTGCTCCTCCCCTATCCTCAACCAGTATCATAGAAGGATTTTCACTTAGAAAGAGAGAGAGAGAGACGGTATATCTGCGCAGTTGAGACCAGGATATCGTCCGTGAGGACGCAAGAAAACTTCGCCACGAAAACAAGAAACACTCCTCACCCCTTTGACTCTCGCACTTCCTTCTCAGTCACACCCGCTAACGTATACGTAACCTTCCTTCCTCGTCGTTTTCTTTCTTAGCGTAATTTTCTTCCTCGTGCGCTGCCTTAATTTCGTGCGTCTTTTTTCTTTCTGGTCGTTCGGGCTATAGCTGCCCTTGCCCTCCCAAGCCTTGGATTGGCGCATGTGCCGTTGGTGGCCCTACTTGCTCTGTAAGAAAAACCTTCCTTTTACTCCATAGTGTACTGCGGGAATATATATCTCCCCGGGGTGGCGGTGTGTCTATCTGTCCTTGTCTTACGTCATATAGCCCCCAACACCCCACCCTCATATTTTTCTCGGCTTCATCCTACGTGGCTTAATTAGTTTCTTACGACGATGGAAGAGGAATGAGAAGGGGGTTGACTTTACACGGACACTTGTATTTTTTAAGCCTTATTTTTTATTTTTTATATATTATTTTGAAAATTCTCTTCTTCTCATCTGGGGAAAATTAATAAATTCACATTCAAATTTTCTCGTTTGTAGTCTTCTTCCATTCTATTTGTGTGTGTGTTTGTGTGTGCGCGCGCGCACTAATTTGTTCCTTTCTAGAAATTAAAAGAGAGAAAAAAGAATGCAAGATTTTAGGCGAACGAAACATAATTAAGGAGTTTCCAATGATAAGTATGGTGGGCGTTTATAACTTTTTGCCTTTAATTAGTAAATTGCGCATCTTTGTTGATCTTTTGCTAGTAATGAAATTTTTTTAGCGTTTTATATAGCGGGCCTTTTGAATTAAGGATTTTATTTTCTTCCCGTAGAGTAAAAAAATGGTTTACAACTCAAAAAAACTAAGTTTTTACTTGAATTTGTGACTTTAATTAACTTATTTAAATTAAAGTAAGATATTACCTTGAAATAAAATAAAAATTACTTTAAATTAAAAATTGTAATATTTTGACTTAATACATTCTAAATACTGGAAGCGTAGCCTATAAGTTATTCGAAGTGCTTTGGCTAGTCAATCAGGATTCAGGAAGATGTAATCTTCTACGTGTGTTTATGGTTAGCAAGGGAAAATATAAACCGTAATAGGACATATTTATATGTAAATATAATACATTAATAAATACAGAACTAATAGGCATTATAGAAATATAGAAATCACTTAACCTTGTACAAAATAGGCCACTAAATTTAATCATAGTATTTTTTTCGATACTCGCCTTTCATTGACTGAAATTTTACATTTTGTAAATTCTTTGAAATGTATAGTATAAACGCAAAGTTTGTCAAAGTAAATACTTTATGTCTCTTATTCAATGTGGTAGGGTAAGGAACAAAATAACAAGTTAGTACTCTTGTAGTTTTAATATTTTTTTTTGTTAAAATGACTTAAATAGGGCTACAGTAAAACGATAGATATTAATTTTATTTAGATGATGACATCAACATTTCTTGTTAAGGGTGTCCTGGAATTTTATGAACGCTATTTTTCCTAATTTAAAAAGTTCGTCATCTAACGCTGCTATGCTCATGACAAATATTCAACAACTGATTATATCACCATGAGAAAACAATTTTAAATTTTATGTTTGAACTAGAGGAATATTTTATTTGAAGTTTTGCTTTAAAAGCGGTAAAAACACTGTCCTTTTCTGGCATTCCCTACAAACCCACCTTAAAGTGATTTAACTGTGTTACAAGCAAAACTTGGTTTATACCTCAAAGTCAGCAGGTCTACATTTAACTTGCTATGATAGGCAAACGGGACTAAACGAGGCTAAGTTCAATCCACGTGACACCCATGCAGGTTTTATAAGTGCAAGCTACATTTATTTAACCAAAAAATAATAATAATAGAGCCTATGTCTAGATCGTATTCGTGTATTTTCTTATTTAACAGCCCTAATTTAATTTTATTTCATTTAAATGGTTCAAGTAAAAGCTACGTTTTAATAATATGCTATCCTTATATATAATTTGATAAGCCCGTTTTCGATAGTATAAATGACTGAACAGATTTTGACAAACGACCACTCATGCTAACGGTTAGGAGTCCAGGAGGTCGGGAAAAATAGTAGTTTTCCACAAAAACCCGATTTTTACAGATAATTTTAAGTTTTTCGTTCTTTATTTAATCACCATGGAAACCGTTATTTTCTGCATGGCTGGAAATATCTAATTAAAATATAAATATTTGGCTAAAAAATAATAGTAATAATCTTTATTTGTTGGACCGAACACATCACAATTTTCTCTTTGGATGCTGGTACATATAAATTGAGATACCTAAACTGGGGATACATTTATTTTTTATCAGAATCTTGCTGTCGTTAATTTGAATTCAAATCAATAATATTGATCATAAATCGAATATTAAAAGGTTAAGTTGTTAAGCTCGTGAAAATATTGTCTACGTTATATTTTGCATATGACAAAATTATGTTTAAATATGTGTTGGTATGTATTATAAGCTCAAAAACGATAAAATAATCTTGAATAATATTTAAAAAGATTCATTTAACTATTTAAGTATGAGTGTTGTTCAATATTTTCAAATAATGGGTTTTGATGTTCATTTTTGCAAATATTAACTCAATGCAAATGCATAAGATAGGCTATGTTTTCTTTTTACCGCTTAATTTTGAGGATATGATATTTAAAGGTAATGTTTTGTGTACCCCATCTATCTCTCAAATTACTTCTCTCTCAAATTCCTTATACTTCAAACTCTCTCAAAATCCCCCTCACTCTTTCTATATCAATCTCACTCTATCTTAAACTCACACTCTATATCCCAAATTTTCTTTCTCTCAATCTCACTCTATTTAGCTCAATATCACACTATCTATCTTAAATTTACTCTTTCTATCTCAAACTCTTCCTCTATCTCAACCTCTTCCTATATCTCAAACACTCTTTCTTTCAAACTCACTCCCTCGATTTTTCTCTCTAAATCCTTCTCTCAAGCTCTCTCGCTCTTAAACTCTATCTCTAACTATCTCTGATCATACTTTGATAAGCTCGTTTGCGGTAATAGAAATTACTAGGAAATGGCTGAACAGATTTTGACAAAAGACCTCTCATTTTTATGGTTAGGGATCTAGGATGAAATAGTAGTTTCCAACAAAAAGTTGACTTTTTCAGAAAATTTTCAGCTTTCATTCTTCGTTTAAATCACCATGAAAACCCTGATTTGTCCCTGGTACGGTGTAACAAATAGATAGATTGTGGCAGTTATTTGTATATTTATCAAATAAATCGATATCAGGCTATATATATATAGAGAGAGAGACATATCGATATATGTATAGCATTGTTGATTTTTATCCTTCCTCTTCTTTGTTTTTGAATGTTTACCTCTGCTCTTATATATAATTTGATAAGCCCTTTTCTGGTAAGTGATGTTGAGAGATTTGAGTGTTTTGGTGCCACAAATAGATAGAGAGCTGGAAGAGGGGTACTGTTATTATTATTATTATTAGCACCGCGTCCTACTACCCGTTCGGGTTATACGCACTTACGCTAATGTGTAATGGTAGGGTGAGTGTGAGATGAAATGGAGGACCTACAGTTTAAAGTGGAATCCGAACCACGGTGGAGGCCTGGGGGGTACTGTTAAAGTTCTAATTGTGGTTCTAAGGGCGAAAATAAACGTTTTGATTCAAATTAGATATCAAAAGACTATCTAAAGTTTATAGCCTTATTTAGAGTAAGCTTTTAGCTATAAAGTCAAGTGAATGCATTTAATAGAGATCTTTTCCCAATAAAAACGTGCTTCAAGATTATTTAGTTTGGTTGGTTGGAGATGGGAAGGGGGGGGGGTTCATAGCTCAAATCCCAGCTGGGTGTACAGAGAACATCTTTTATTAAGGTTTATCTCTCTTTTTCTAAGCACATTATGAAGGTACAACTCCTCTAAAATATCTTTCTCTTTCATACCTCATCATTGTAAATATGCGGATAACCCTGGTGGGTGGTAAGACGTGGAGAAACTAATTAATTGCAGGTGACCTAACCTACGAACACTAAGGTGTAAGTAAAATTCGCCCCCCTTCTCCTTGTTAGTGACGTATCTGTCATCCGTGGCAGCTCCCTAGCCGGCCGTCGGCGCAATTAGATTCCGACTGAGCGATCGAGGCCGTCTGACACACTTCCGAACCCAACTTTTTAGATCCCCCCTTTCCCCTTTTCTTTCCAACGACTGGTTCCCCCGCGAATTGAAAATGCTCATGCGCGTTGAGTCACCACACGTTGAGGGAGGCCGTCTCGGACTGAATGAAATCTTCTGTCCCACACACGCGGCCGATGTTTTATAACTCCTACACTATTTTTTTAGCAACGTGTCTTACTAAGCATTTGGGGTAGATTCGTATTAACTACCCTAATGTTTTAGGGATGGAGAAGGTTGAATCTAGAGAAAGTGTTTCCTATCCAAATTTGCGTAGAGAAAGAGAAGAAAACTATTAAAGGAAAACAACCCTCAGTACATCCAACCATGGGTTTAACCCCAATACCCCGTAACTTCCAGTCTAGTTTATTGAGAAAGTGACGTCTGATACCATGCGGCCACCGAAGTGGGTCAAGGCCTACTAAAGTCAGAAGAGAAACATATGTTCAAATAATGCTATCACTAATCCCGCTTTTGTGATAACATTGTCAAAGGCATTATTCTAGAAATAGATTGAATTACCGATAATGTGGAGATTGGCGTTTGACTCTCGGTTGAGTGTATTTGAAATGTATTTTCAAGATTTGTTTCACACTCTCCCTTCTAGTAAGTATGGATACATTTCTTATAAGCTCCACCCTACTCTTACATTTCCCATTAGATATTCAGATATCCGTAAAGGGTGGTTAGGCACGGTGAATATAAAATTAAAACTGTGGATATCTTCAAGTGAAACATTGGCTTTAAGGAAACTATAGCACACTTAACTATGACTCTATAATAGTGCGATTATCCGCTTATCACTTACATTAATCTATGAATCTAATCTTTTCTAAGTAATGACCAAGCCAAATAATTTGTTTCTAATGAAAAACCGGAAAGGTACACGGATAGGGCACAAGTCCAGACATATCGATGAAAGGCCTAACTTGGATCTAATGTAGATTCTACATTTATTTCATAAACCATTTCTATTAATAACATGTTTTCTAGATTTACTTGCCTCAATTTTTATAACTATGATTTGTGTGTATTAGTTAGCAGTATGATTTTATCTGCTCAACGAATTAACCGCGTAATAGGCTCAAGGTCATTTTATATTTGAGAAAGTAATTTAACAAATTAAAAATAAATGTCATTAACACATGCTGTAGGTGTAAAGCAGTGGCTCTCAAACTTGTATGCTTCACATATCCCCTGGGAATAGTTATATAACTGGCGTACCGCTGTATTATTATTATTATTATTTATTAGCACCGCGTCTTACTACCCGTTCGGGTTATACGCTTTAAGTACTNATTATTTAGCACCGCGTCTTACTACCCGTTCGGGTTATACGCTTTAAGTACTAATTACGCTAATGGATTAGGAATTGGGAATTATGAATTAGAGGAAGTGAGCCCGCATTTGCGTGGAGGGGGAGTGGAAAACTATTTAAGAAAAACCACCCCCAGTTCACCCGACCGAGATTCGAATCTCAATCTCCCCGTCCTCAGCGGTTGAGCTCAACACGTACCGCTTTAGAGATATAAAATACTTTAGTATAATAATTAGTATAGAATAAAACATCTATAGTTTTGTAGTTTTGTGTCTATTTACAGTTTACTTTATACAACTACGTATATTAATAAACACAAAAAATGACATGATTTGATTGAACAAATCTAACAAAATTATCAATATCACAACAAGGTCACGCTTCAACATTCAGTTAATTGCAGTTTCTAGCTTTACAATCTGGATACTACTTGTACAATAATTCCAACGCTTCATAGCGTACCCCAAAAATGTGTTCCGCGTACCCCACTTTGAGAATCACTGCTGTAAAGAATTGGTATGACACTAACGAATACACCCTTTATTGACACACAGATAAAACAAAGTTAACTTCATCGTGAATTATTTACGAATAAAATCTATTCTAAACATAAAGGAAGAAATAGTAGTTTTTTATGTATAGTACTGCACAGTACTAAAACACATCTTACCCGTTGTCCTTTATGGATGTGAAACGTGGTCTCTCTCTCTCTCTCTCCCTCTCTCTCTCTCTCTCTCTATGTAGCAAGAGAATAAACTGAGCATTTTTGAGAACAAATTGTTGATAAAGCCGTTTAGACTTGAGAGGTGAACAAACAGAAGAGTGAAGAAAATTAAATAATGACAATCTTCAGAAAATCCTCAAACATATTAAGTATAATGAAGATGCGCAGCCTAAAGTGTGCAAGGAACCTTATATATTCTGATGACAGGCGTGTACGCAAAATATTTGTAGGAAAACCTGAATAAACAATACCCTTTGTTGGGCTTATAAATCGATGGGACACTGATGTAAATAGATGTGAAGGCATGGTTGGATGTCTGGTTAGGTATTGGATGTATGTGACTTAGAAAAGGGTTTAATGGCGAACTTATCTTATTGCAGCCGTGATCTTTCGAGTTTCTTAAGGCTAGAGGGTTAGATAGTTCCTATAATACAGCCAATAAGTTATTTACAGACTGGCAGCAAGTAACCCAATGAACGGGGCTGGTTCATGAACCACTTGTTCTAGTCTTGGGGAACACATTTGGGGAAGTGCATTTTAGGAGCTGCATCAACATTTTAAGGCAGAGGAGTTACAATAAATTATCGTTAAATGTAGACAGGTAGGCACTTAAGCCTCGGAATCATACACGATCATGAATAAGTTGCGCCAACTGTGCTTATATAATGGCTTGAGTTAGCCCAACAACAACAGCAAAACATGAGGAGGCTGTTACATGTGTTGTCCTAGACAAGTATTAGGTTGGTGAGGAAAGGAACTCTAAAAGGTCGGTATTTTTAGAATTTTCAAAGTAAATAATTTTTTTTTCTGAAAAATAATTCAATTATATTTCTTCAGTAGATACGGAATTTATTGTTATGTACATAGTTATCTCAACAGTACTTTAATATTTGTCATGAGCGTATTAGTATTTGATGAGAAACTTTTTAGATGAAGATAAAAAATTCTCATAAATTTCTTCACCCTTGACAGATATTCAAAAACTGTTAAAAGAAGAAATATTGTATTCATTTTACCCAACAATTTGTTTGTTATAAAACTACAAAAATACTACCATTAGCTTGCATCCCTTACCACCCCACGTTGGGAAATCATGTCTGCATTATGAACCACCTAGATCTCACTTCTCTCCTTTCGTTCAAGCTCCTATCTTAAACAAAGACTCCTTTTCTCCCCTTATGAGGCCTGTAAACCACCCCTTGCCATCATCCCCTTCTGATTTCAGCCCCTTGGTTTTAACAACCAACTATTCCATCTGGAAGTCTGGTAAGAAATGGGTCAGCCATATCTATTGTTGAGTGGCCAGGGTGGCTAGATACATATTAAGATTAACCTGGCTCGATTATAGGCAATATTTATACTTATACTAGTTAATACCCTAATTTATGGATCATTTTTATATACAATAGTATGCCTAAACTCAAAACCAAGATTTTTTTTCCCACCTCGTCTTAATATCCGCTATGGCTAAATGCATGTTTACACTAATCGTGTAAGGAGGATGATATGATTAATAGAAAATGTATCAAAATTTAGGCGAAGGAAGGGTGGGAAAGCATTCATTGGAAAATCTTCTACGGCTCATCAGGTAAGTCATTAGCACCGCGTCTTACTATCCATTCGGGTTATAGGCCTACACTAAATTACTAATCACGCTAATGGGCTAGGATCTGGGAAGGTTGAATAAAGAGAAAGTGAAACCCCATTTGCGGGGAGGGAGAGGAGAAAACAATTTAGGAAAAACAACACCCAGTCTATCCAGCTGAGATTCTAACATTGATCTCACCGTCCTCGGCAGCTTAGCCCAACACGAAACTATCGCGTTAACTAACTAATCCATTAAGTCGGGTCACCAGGTAAGAATACGAACACCGATATCTCAGTCAACGATAATTAAGACCAGATTCAGAGTGAACCCTTTGTCTATGTTCACACCTATACTTGTAATAAAGAGTAGGCCTTATATTAACGACTTAGTCTAATGCTGAGGGATGGGGAGGGTACCATTTGAGTAAGTGCTCCAGAAATCATACAGTGTTATAGGGAATACCACAGTGATTGATAGATCTTATTGAAAATAATCCCAAAGTTACTTCTGATGAGATTTAAACCTGCACCTCTTTCATCAGAGTCTATCCAGTATTTTGAAAGATTGACGGCTTAATCTGCCTCATCGCCGGTACAGTTTCTGGCAAAATAATAGGTTTCTTTCCCTCTTTCACCTTTCCTGCAGCCTTCAGTCAAATCATTTAGATAGGAATAACTTTTTTACAGATACTAAAGCTACCAAAATTATTTTCTTGTATTCATACGTGATGTCGTAGCTGTCACTATTAATCAATACTTATAAGAAAAAGTCTTATAATAAATTAAAGTTCAAATTATTATTATGTTTGTGTTATCTTAAAGGTCCTTCCTATCAGAATACTAATGTACAAGAAGCTAATAATTAGTACTAAGCCAACTTAACTTAAAATCTAATAAACATTCAGTTTAACTAACGAAAAGGAAACACTAAAACCTGTATACAGATCTAAACAACATAGTGACAGCGCACTTTTACGATCTAAAGGGACATTAGTTGCAAATCTAACTAATTTGTGGAAACCCTAGTCACCTTAACACACCTGTTGGTGCGCCTTATCTAGTTCAGTTACGTGGTGACGGGAAGTTCAGGTTTTGAATCCCAGTTGAGTTTCTTGAGGGTGTTTTAATTAAATTTCAGTTTAGTTTCTATATATCTCGCAAATGTGGTTGTATTTTCTCTCAATTTTACCATGCTCATTTCACCATATTAGTTTAGTTATTTTCTGATACCCAGATGTGCTGTAAAAAAAAAGACTCATCCGCTTGTCAAATACGCAAACGCAATATACGTCTGTTTACAATAGCTTACGCAGATGAATACGCTTGTTAGCACTTATTAATTTACATTCGGTTAGTCAGGAACTAACATAGGGAGCATATTATTTTCATGTGTGTTCATAATTCTTTATTCCTATTGGTTAAAGTTGCGTCTTTTGACATTTCACTGTAGAAGGTATTTTCTTTTGAAGCAGAGCATATAAGAAGGATCAGTAGATCTGTATATGAACTAGAAGGTTTATATAGCCTCCATAGAGGTATATTTTAATGCTAGCATTAGAAAATCATTCAGGGTTACATAATCATCATAGGGTATATTTATATTTGCGTGGCTAGTATCAGAATATCAATACCTATCAAGGCTACATAGCTCTCAAAGAGGTATATTTACATGACTAGTATTAGAAGACCTAGACCCTTCAAGCCTACATAGATCTCAGAGAGGTATAGTTTATTATTATTATTATTAGCACCGCGTCTTACTACCCGTTCGGGTTATACGCACTTAAGCTAATGTTTAATGGTAGGGTGATTGTGAGATGAAATGGAGGACCTACAGTTTAACGTGGGATCCGAACCACGGTGGAGGGCTGGCATTCCCCACATTTACAAGTGGTCTTGTCAGAGGTGAAGGAAGGGTTTGGCAATCAGATAAATCTGTGCCGGGACCGAGGATTGAACCC